>VCJK01001672.1:0-14841 GCA_024139485.1 Backusella psychrophila | reverse complement strand
TTTTTTTTTTTTTTTTTTGTAAATCCATATTTTTTTTCCTAAAGTGCCTTCTTAGTTTTATATATAATTATATTTCGATTGGAAATTCAAGTAAGCTAATCGAGAGTTGATGCAAAGGATCTGTTCACCAATATAAAAATGGTTATTCTGCAGGATGAAAAAAGGTCGTCGAAATAAAAATCTTACTAAACAGAAAAAATACAAATCCTATTTTAATTTAACCAAACGAAGTTTACTCAAACAAAATAGAAAATATCCTTGGTAAACAAATCATTTTCTTCTTTTTCAGTTGTTACGAACTTGCATAAATAGAGCCCCTTTCTTTCTTGTTGTTCTGGGGACCGTGCTTACTATCTTTAAGGGGAAAAACTTCAAACTTTTTTTTGTATATTTATATCAGTTGGATATTCTCAATTTTACCTTTTCTTTTTCTCTTATCACTTTTTTTTTTTACAATTTACAATTTTCATTTTATACATATTTAAATTTATACCAATTTACTTTTTGCTGTTGCTATTTGTTGTCAAATTAGAAAAAAAATATAGAAAAACAAAATGCAATCACCTCAGCCCACCAGTTTCAAAATGACCAATTCCGTTTCTTCTTGTAAACTCATGTCGATTTCTTCCATTATGGACAGCCCACTCTCTCCTCCTTCTCCTTTAGCAACGCCCAAGAAATACCCAAAAGTCTATATGGATCGTCGTGCGTCTGCTCCTGGTCATCCATATTTCAGATCACCCCCTACTTCTCCACCCGATGAAGAAAAGCTTTTTGAATTATCTGTACCATCGTCTCCATCGTCATCCTCTGTTTCATCAACTTCGCTACGAATGAAACGTACATCAAGTGTTAGTTCTGCAGCCGGTATGTTCTTTTCTTCCGAAGATCGATATCTCGAAGATAGTGAAGATGGCCAAGGTAATGGACCTCCATTAACACTTCAAGAACGTCGTCTACGAAATAAGGCCGCATCCGCAAAGTATCGTCAAAAGAAAAACCATCAGCAAAATGAAATGCGTATGATGATCAGCCGTTTATCTGAGCAGAATGCTGTTTTGGAGCGACAATTACAGGAGCTCCGACTTGAAAACGACCGTTTAAAGACAACCACTGATAAATTAAGGGGCAATATTGTTGCTAAAAAGATGCTTAAAAAATGGATCGGAAAACAATCATCGAATGATTGCAAATACAATAGCAAGAAAAAACATCATCCTCAGCTTCACTCCTCTGCTGCTGAGTCTTACGAAAAGCATGAATTCAATTACCCTGCACTACTTATGAGTGATCAAGATGACAGATTATCTGCAGACATGGATGCAAACAGCCAAAACGAAGATGATGAACTAGAGAGCATGATCTCAGATTAAGGCATTCATCATTATTATATACACTACATTTGTATTTCTTCTTCTCTTTTTCCCTTTTTTGATATCATTTTCTTTTTTGTTCTTTTCTATTTATAAGGCACATACATTTTATATACGCCATTTTTTTTTTCAGCACCATGTATACTACACTATTTTTATTTTTTGCTTCCCCTATTTTTCTTTTTTAAACTATTATATAGCTATACATATATTTATACTTGCTTTCCCTTCGTTCTTTTTTATTTGTAAAATAAATTATTAATAAAGACATATTCATTATCATCCCAGTAATTGTTTATTAATAAGAAGATTTCTCTTTGACTATTTTTGTAATATAAAACAAACAAATAAAAAAACAAAAACTAGCGTCATTCTACGTATGATACAGTCATCAATCAAAGAGAAAAGGAAAACGCACTTTCATTACGCAAGCCCCATTTCAGCGCCCGCCACCTGCAGACAGTCTCGAATCAAACTGACCACAACATCATCTTCGCATGTTATCATACTACATAGTGCTGGATACAAATAAAATAGGTGAGCTCTTGGTCCAGACAAAAGCATTTGTTTCACAGTCTTATTATCTATATATATATAAACAAAATTTCATCAGATGTTATTGTTGTTATTATTTATTAATATGTCTTACTTTGGTCATCCGTTATTAGAATATTTTCTTGTAATTTCAACTGTATTGATTGTCTAAGGAAGAAAAGCATTTCTTCTTTTCTAACTCTATAATATATCATCAAAGTTAACTTATCGTTTTTTTCTCTCCTTGCCTCTTTATGAATCCGCAAAATAAAAAATCTCTTCCTCACCCCATCAAGTACCTTGGAAACGGACACCTTCCTAATAAAGGTTCATCTGCTGTATAATTACGAAGAATAGTTTCACATCTTTCTAATAACACTGGGATCGTCACTTCCGCAATACGTTTACGGACTTTAGCGTGGTCTATTCGTCATATTATTATTATTGTTTGTTTGGTATATATAAATCAAAATATCGTCTTACCTTGTTGTTCATTAGAACATAAAGAAAACAATGTCATCAACGAAGCGTAAGCAAATGACTCTTTCATGACGGGAACGATGGTGCCTGTTGTACCGACAATATCACTCGATCTATTACTATTCAAAAGATAAAACTCGCGATTATCCTGCTCCTTGATGATGGCCAATTTCTTGGTTGTTATTTCCTTTTCTTCCTCCTCCTCTTCTTCCACTTCTTTTTGTGTTGTATCATCGACGTAGTACAAACGTGAGCTTTCACGGATAATATGAACAAGCTTTTGAATGACTTCAATAGGTACTCGAGGCTGGCCAATATAAATCACAATGTCGCTTTGGATCACGCTTAATAATGAGATATCAAAGTGTTCGTCAACATCCAGCTCTTCAATCTTCATACTCTCAGGAGGTGAACTAATAAAACATTTATTATTAATGCATGTGTTAAAAAAAAACAATGCAGGCATTTTTTTTTTACCTTGGCGATAATAAACTTCCTTCTAAAATATCAACTAATGTACGCCACACACCAACAAATCTTTCTTCGGAAACATCTGCAATAATAATAAATAATATATTAGCCTCCACTATTCTTGGCATGATCTCTATCTTGTCTTACCTTCACCGAAATTCTGTAAAGTTTCTAATCCATTCTTCAACACCTCTAATAAACCATTCGTTGCCAGTTTCCATAATGGTGTTTTCTCGTCACCATGTTTATAAGAAAGAGGGCAGTCATATTTAAGTTTCATTGGTAAGCCATAAGCACCAATCAAGCGTTCAAAAACACCCTCCGTATACAATGCATTGTTGTTTATATGTTTGTTAAACAATTGTGGTACAAGGGAGCTACATTTTTTGTTTAGAGCAATGTAGGTTACAGTGGAGAACTTGCGCTGGCTGGGAGGAATATAACCACGTGCCTTGTTACGGCTATCTTCTGGAGGGCTTAAAAATGCCAGTGTCATATATTCAGCAAGGTCTGCAATAACAAGGGGTGCCACACTATCATCGAGCACCTGTACTGTAGCATTGACGACGGCTTCCTGGAGTGGCGATAGATTATCGACATCAGGTCGATATTGAGGACTTGTGGAATACACGAGCACGTCACGTAACACGCTTAAAAGGCTAGACACATCATCAACTGTGAATGTATCAGAGATCAAACCATAAAGGTCCGTGGTAAACATGCTGACAAAAGCAGTTAGGGTATCCTGTGTAAAGTCATCCGAGATGGGTGCAATGCTAGAAGAGGAGAGAGACAATGTCAATGATTGAAGCTCGGGTTCAAACGAGTTTTGTGAGGTGGAATTGGTATTGCTATTGCTGATACCATTGCCAATCAATTCCCATGTTGTCCAAGCGCGACGCCACAAGTCACCCATACGCTTTTCTTTATCGAAGCCGGGATCGACAGTGACAATATTTTTAAAGCTCTTAATACTTGCAAGGGAGACCTCTTGGCTTGAGCGAAGACATGAGTCCTCTAAATGTGCCAACAATAGGGTGAACGCGCGTTCAAAGTGTTCAAGTTGGTGAATGTCTTGCAAAAAGTCCTTGAAAATGCTGGAAATGCCTGTTAGGATCAACACCTTTGTTTCGTCCCATTGTTTATCTGCAGTATCTCTAGAATGGTGCAGCATAAAACCAGACGAATCACGATCAGCAGTAGTAGGAGATGAAGTCTGTGTGTTTTGGGAGGATGATATTTTGGATGCACGGATAGACGACATTTTGATCGAGTCCAACAATGGAAACAGAACTTCCCAAATACATGCATTCCAGAGATATGGGCCAAGCACGTTGCCATTCATGGTGATGGTTCGGAAAAGTGTTTGATTGGCTCCGTTACGCACCTCGGGTCTCCAGTCGGTACATGTATGGGAGAGCTGAAGCAAGAGTAGCATCCAAAGGATACTGTACACATGAGAAGAGGATGGCTTTCCTTCGTCTTCGGGCCCCAAGACAAGATCAATATTCATGCTTTCCTTTTCAATCGGCTTGTTATCTTTTTCTTTAAAGTCCAGTCGTCTGGTTTGAATGAAATCCGACAAATTCCACAAAAGTCCAACCGCTGTCAAACTGATATTCAAATCTTCACTTTGCATACCAAAAGATCCTAGCGTGGCAATACATTGACGTAAACAATCCGGCGATAGTAAGGATAAGAAATCTGTACAGATCAGTTGGAGACTTGAGAATGCTACCTTGATTAAACCTGTGGCGACAACGGTGCTTGCTCCTCCTTTTGTGCTAGGCTGAGTTACGCTGGTCATAATAGAGGATGTGGTGGTGTCAATACTGGTTCTTGTTGTGCTATTATTCTCATCGGCGACTTCATTATTGGCTTCATCCATGACATAGGAAGAATCAGGAGGAGAGCTAATGGCACATACCGCAACATGTCTCAGCATATCAAAAATAATTCCCCATCCACATGTAAACGAATGACCTGAGGTTTGCAATAGATTGTTTAGTGTTTCAAGACTCATTTTTTGTACTTCCACAAATGGTTGTTTATTGCTGTTGATGCATTTATTCAAAACAAGCAATAATCGTGTCTGTGTGATTTCATCGACTTGTTTATATTCGGATAAAACATAGCTCATTGCCGTCAGAATGATATCAGCAATCGTTTCACAGCATTGCGTGCGGATCGTCGAAGGTGTGGATGGATGATTGGCGGTTGATACTAAATGTGTCATGATCAGATCCCATACCTGGGATGAACTTTCTCGTTTTGGGTTAATTAATCGTCCCATGTCAAGAATGGAGATGTATTGAAGTTTTTCAATGGCAAATGATCTATTGCTGAATATTTTCTAGTATAATAAAGATTTTTTTGTTTTTTTTAGAAATTTGTTTTCCCCCATTTCTCTCTCTCTCTCTCTCTCTCTCTCTAGTAGGATAGCTTACTGCTCTTGATGATTTGTTAGTGGCCATAGATTCATTATCTGTAAAAGGCACTCCGCTAATTTCAGTGCTCATTCGACACAAGGCTGATGAAAACGCAATAAAAGATTCGTCATCCAAATATTTACTATTTTCAAATAAGCGTTGGAGGGATACATTAATAATGGTGAGATGGTCTGCATCCATCATTTGATTGCTTGTTTGAGCTAAAGTAAAGATGTACTTAATATCCATTATCGCGCTATTACTTTTATATCACCATCATTTACCTGCTTGACCCTGTTGAAGTGTATTTATAGTTGATACAGATGAGCCAGTGATTGTTCTTCTAAGTGTTGTAGCTGATGGGTTACCACCTGTTGTAGAAGCAGCAGTTGAGCCCTTTGGTGTAGGTCGATTAAACAATAAAAAGTCAGCCAATTGTAAAGTTTCCAAAACAAGATACCAAGATGAGCCAAGTACACTTCCAAGAAACATGGCGATATTTAACAATATACGCAGACTATACATATTTTTATCATTTAAAGTGATGTTTGATAATGTTTGTTGCTGCTGAACTGAAAGATCTGAAAATGAGAGTGCTGCATTCGATGTACCTGGTGTAATTGTATTGACGCTTGTTGTACTTCCAGTGCTTTTATTACCGGATAAAAGGTGACCTGATGATAAAATTGGTATAACTGGAATTGAGTTTTTGCATAGATTTGTCAAAAAGGCATCGCGTGGTGTGATTAAATCCAATACACCACATACATTTGTAAAGTTTTGATAGGATCGCATCGTGTTTTGGAATAACTCTTCATCTAAATTTGCAGTTAAATAAAACGACATGGCTGCCAATAGACCTGGCCATGCTACGTTTGCCATATCCGTCACCAATGATAGCTCCTTTTTTGTTGATTCAAGTTTATCCTTTTCCTCATCCGTCATTGGCTTGAATGATCCTGAAAATCGAGGAAGTGCCAATCCTGCTAAACCATCGGCGATCGAATTCAAACAGATTAAGGCTAAATAGAAAATATACGTGTCTGGAATGGCTGGTGGATCGGCCTTATCGAGTTGATCAATACTACCATTTGACATTTTTATGAGTATATGCATTACTATACAAGACACAAATAATCAAATAATCAAATAACAATAACATGTCACCTTACCACTGTATACGCATAGTAGATACACTTGTACTCAACATGTTTGTATCAGAGGTGGTTGATGAGTTTTGATTCAGATAAGGAGAATAACCCCCACTTGTTGTGGAAGAGGCGGTGTTTCCACCTGAAGAAAAGTCGATACTTTCACGACCCACAGCCCCACCGTGATTAGCACCAATAGACTGAGGCTTTTCGGTAGCCAAACGACCAAAGCCTGTAATCATATCACGGAATACATTTGTAGGGCTGTCTTGACGATCATACCAATTATAAAATGATGTCAATAGGTTTGCATCACTGCAAACGCCTTTAAACACTTCCATTGCCAATACTCTCACCCAAAGTGGATTTTCTGGTTCCAAGATTTTAACAAACATGGATAAAAATATCTCGCATTCCATTACCTATTTGTTATACAACTATTAATGTCGAACCTAATAAAAGTCATATTATAGTATGTAAGCACTTACCAATATTTCGCTAAACTTTTTAATGAGGATATTCACGACTCTTGTTAGTCTCATTGTTTGTGAGAACTCGCTCTTTTCAGAAAAGTTCTTTATAAACATTGGACAAACACGTTCCTTCAAAATAGCACTCAACTCTTTATGCTAATAAAAGCAATAAGTACTAATTAATAATTAATCTAAAGTGCCATGTAATATCGTTTCTAACCTCTTTAAAAAGTGCATGGTGATTGGATAAAATACTCTCAATCAATTCTAGTCCAAATGTCTTTGATAAATGGTTGAGTCGAAGATATTCTGGGTGATCACCATTGGTGAGTAAACATAAATCCTGGAATAAGTAATAGGCATCCTTAGCACAAGGATGTAATTTGATCTTTTCTCCTGTGCTAATCTCCACTTCTACATCTCTCCTTATTAGTCCTCATAAACCTTATCCTTTTTAAGATATCCTTTGCTATTTACCTTGTGTTGCACTCGACTGTTCTAATCCTTGTGAATCTTCCTTGGTCACCTTATCAAATACAAATATAACAAGTTGTCGTAATGTGGCTGCAGCCGTGTTATTGACAACAACAATCTTTGAGTCTTGTAAACGGAAGCAAATCAAAAGAGCCTGAATAATGGAAAGGGTTAAAACCTAGCAACAACGGCATATTGAAACACTTACCTCTGCTAATATATCGTCATGTACGCTTCTATAGTTATTTAATAAAGGTAATACTGTCTGTAATATCTTTAACTGAATATCTACTCCATGTACACTTATATCAGTTAATGTACGCAGGATCGTTCTAATAGATGTCTATGGATATATACATAAGCGCCTTATTCTTATCATTTATCCTGCTTATATTCAAACCTCTGGTATAGCATGAAAAGATATCAGCTTTTGTATACATCCAATAGCAATCGTCACAAGCTTAATTTGTTTTGTTTCGCAGGCAAGTACAAATGGACGAAGTGCATCGTCTGATTTCGCCAATTCTAAATTTATTCAGGTTATTTAAACTTTCCAAGTGTTTTTTAAAAGATAAAATAAAAAAATACCATTGGCAATGCTGTAACCAGGGCGTTCTTTAAAGCTTCTTAATATAACACCAAGTCTTTCTGCTGCCTTTATTTTGTTTAGCTAAAAAAGAAAGAAACAAAGTATTACAAGTGCTATCGAACCTCTTTAATTTCAGGATGCTTTCTTCTTGCTTCACTTGAAAGTGTCAGAAGCTCAGTTTGAAGGAAGGCAGTAAGTCCACTCATACTCTCTCTTGATGGCTTTTAATGAATGGAAAGAACAAGAAAATAATAAAAACAGTGCTTTCCTCTTCTTTTTATACAAGTTGTTAGTTAGATGAAAGTCAAAAGGAACAAAATATAAAAAATAAAATTGAATATGAGAAGAAGTGGGTGCAAAATAATGCCACGTCACATGTTTGGTGGGCTCGCTCGCTTTGTATATCCTGCTTGTGACGCTCATTTTGTGTTACAACAACTCAGTTTTGTGCCTGGAAAAGGCTTTTGAATCATGCAACTTTGGAGATATTAGAGTACTCAAAAGATATGGAAACTTGTAAACATTAACGCATGCCCTTGGCGTAATATTATTCTGAATGTAGCTGCTGGAATTGATATTATAAGAAAATCAGACAAGGTTTTATGTAAACGTGAGTTACTTTCCTTTTTTAAAAAAACAAAAAAGCTGCTAAAAAATATTTAATAAAAATAAGCTTTTTTATGTTGGTTTTTTAGCGTAGTTTATCTCGCTGATAAAAGTTGACTGTAGCAAATATATATATGTATATAAAACATATCTAATTGTTCGCTTGAATAAGTATTTGCAAAATATATAAATAAGCAAAAGGTATCAATTCACAAATGGAATGCCGTGTAACAATAAAAAACGTGAAAGGCGTCTATTTGACACTTTGTTGCATGTCATACTCAATTTTGTGTTTTTTAGATCTCTTTTCTCACATAAGATTTCAACTCACCATATTTTTTTTTAGCTTCAAATAGAAGGCTCTATTACATAGTTTAGCTGATAGCATATGTAATCAGCATAGTTACCTCCCTTCTTCTCTTTCGAATTAAATGTTGTTCGTTAATTTATTTTGGCCACTTTTCACTTTTTCTTCTTTGTCTTTCCCCCCCATAACACCACAATCATCTTCAAAGCATTTACTGCTATTCATTCATTAAAAAAAGGTAGCTGAACTACCACAAAATACAAATGTATATTTCATCTATGCTTTTATTAATTTTTATAAACAAGCAAAGAAATAATCAAAGAATCCCAAACTTTTTTTTTAATCCTTGTTCAAATAAGAATTTATTGATTTGTGGAAGCTATCATCCACGCCCTTCTTGTAAACTGCATCCGTTACTTTACTCAAATCTTGTAATTCCTCTATTAATGACTCTACTTTCTCTATCGCCTTCAGGAAGCGGTCAACAAGGCTTTCGAATTCCTCCAATTTCTCTTTAGCGAATGTCATCATATTGCCTTCTTGGATATATTTATTTCTCAACGAGCCTAATCGAGACATCCTGTATAGGTTCCTATGTACCGATTTTTGGTACCTGGTTTCCTTATAACACTCTTTGATGGCGTCTGCAATCCCACTAAATAGTTGAAGATTACGATGAAGAAATGCCCACTGTTCCCAGAGTTTGGAGATGACTGTGTCATCGATTTCGTTGCGCTTTGAATTTAAATCATGCAAGTCTTGTCCAGTCAAATCCCATTCTAAAAGATAAAGCGGTTCAATGGTAGCTATGACATGCTGAAGGGATTCAAAAACTCCGTAATTTTCTGCAATATTGGTTGCCATCCTTTTCATCAATTTTAGAATTTTGTCAGAATCTTGCTTCCTAAAACACAGGGGGATGGTGTAATTATTTCCTTCAAAAGTGGTCAGAACTGTACTATTTTCATCGGGTACTGTAGTCTCTGATGTAATGTTTTGACTGTGCATAATTGAAATGGAATAAATCAATAAAGAAAATGAAGAAAAAGTAGGGAAGTTAACGTAGAAGAGTTGGATCATGAACAAAAGGTATATATACTAAAAGTTTATAAATGCCATTTCTTTATTGAAAGATAATAACAAGTACTTAATAAAAGAAATCAATTAGGTTACATTGGATGGATACTTTCATTGTCTTTCTATTTTTAAACGTAAAAGTCATATCAGCTTCAATTTGTCTATCATCTTTGAATAACGGAGGTTTATTTAGTTTGTTTTACGCCACCTCTTCAATGCCGGTTTTTGAGAAATAATTCTTATTTTCAATTGATATCATTTTTTGCAAATTGACAGCAGAGTATTTTAAGAGATTGTATATCTCACGTGGACAGTTTCAAGAGATAACGAAATGCTGAAAAATAGGAGAGAAACCAATTGATTTATTAATAAAGCTGTAGGTAATCCCTTAATAAACTGATTTGATGTTTATTATCATAATTGAGTGTAGCAGGTATGATGTAAGGGGGACCGTGCTTCTGTGCCACCTTTTCCTTCAACGTACATTTGTAAATGTATGTAGTAAATCTCTCTGCATATCCATGAAAGTAGCTGCAATTAGCTTTGCAATAAAGGAGAAGAATGGTCACTAAACTGTACCTATAGAAACCTTTGATTAATGGCATTTCAAGGAGCTAGCAACGTCACTAATATAATCAAATTATTATCATTTTCAAAAGGAAATGATGTTCTAATAGTACCTTATACTTCTTTTATTGTAAAATTGGTATACAACATTCGTTTTTATTGTACCGTATATAGCAATGTATCCCCTGCTCATATATTTGACTCGTCATCTCTTTATGAGAAGGGAGAATTAAGCAACGAAATTGTGGGGTCAACACAGTGGTATACAACACAAGGGCAAAGCTCTTTTGATACAAACAATGAATTTGCCTGCAAAATCATTTCACTACTTTTTATAAAAACCTCAATGCACATCGCTTTTTTATTTCTTCATCCTCATATTTTTTCTTTTTTAAAAATATAATACATTTTTTTTTATCATCCATTATTAATATTCTATTTCTTCGTTGTTAATTCAGAGCTACCATCTTTTGCTACCAGCTTTTATTTTAATCATGTTTCACTTAATACAAATATATATCATCAACATGTTAACGTCCGGTAGTTACCATCCTGCTCGTTTGTACAAAGAAGTCAAGGCTACTTGTTTGAAAAGATACAATGATAAAGAAGAAGATTACAACCAGGTGCCCCGGTCCTATTTTAATAATACTACTAGTGACAATGATTTTGATATTTACACTGAGAATGAGGTCGATGGTTTTATCTACTTGGAATACAAAACATACACTAGCGATGACCAAAATGACTTTGAATCTTATTTAGTGACTCCTGAAATGATCGAAAGAAGCAGCTACTACAGCTTCAATGAAATTGGCTACTACAGTGAGAGTGAGTATTCTATGGAAACACAAAGCAATCCTCCATCAAGCTTGTTTGACGAGACTAGTGACATTGATTCAGAACTGTGTACTGAAAAAGAAGCCGATGGTTTTATTTCCACAACTCTGCGAAGCTCTAAACCTATCACACAAACTCCTATCTATCGTGAAGACAGTGGCTACTTTAGCTGTACCAAGGAACCTCAAAGTCTTGACAAAGATCCCTGTAGTTTTATAGAAAGGTACAGTCAAATTAAGCGTCTACAGGTATCCAACGAGCTTAATGCAATGAAAAAAAGACATATCGAACGCTACCCTTTTGAAGCAACAATCCTTGATTACTTTGCCGATGATCCTGAATGGCTGATGGAATATTTGACCTTAGATTTCTCTTTCTACATGGTTTAGAGTTGGTATTCTAATATTATTTCAAGTAATATTTCTATTATTATGTTTATAGACAATGGAATAGATATCAATTTTTAAATAAATAATCTTAAAAATTGATAAATGGAGTCGTTGCTAAAGTCGCTTGGGTCTATAAATGAGGTTTATTGATCAGTACAATCCAAATTTATATATTTGGATTAAAGATTCATCGTTAACCGATCATCATTTTTATTTACTTCTTCTTTTTTATGATCTTCTCTCTCTCTTTCTCTTCATTTTAAATTAGTTATCAAAGTAACATAAATGCTACTTTACTCCCAATTTTTTTACTATTTGTATGAGAAGCCATATGTTTTAAGTGATACATGTTGTGAAAAAGTACAAGAACTTGTTTATTTATTTCTTTACTAAGCTGCCTTAACTTTTGACTTCCAACAGAGTGATAATACAAGAAGAAGTGGCTGGAATAAACGTTTAATCACAGCCATTCATGCGTCATCGGCAATCTAAAAATTAAGGTTCAAAAATCAAAATCAAAATGGTGGTGATTTTCTCCTTTTTCCACCCCTTTCCGCTTATTTATCACTCTTGACTACACACACTTTTCTTGATTCACCTTGTTTGCCATTCATGACGAGTCATTCAGATATAAAAACAGAGAATAAACCTAGCACCATTAGTTCTTTGGAGTGTAGGTCCTTTTACATGTTTAGTTTTGTGTTTGACTAGTCCATTCATGATTCTGTCAAAATAGCGCAAGATGCAAAAACCTTGTATGAAATCGCAGAAACCTGTAGAGAAGCCAAGGACTACACCGAAGCAATGAAATGGTACAAAAAGGCAGCGTCTAAAAACCATAGTGCCTCGCAATATCAACTTGGTTTAATGCATTATTTTGGGCAAGGTGTTCGTGAAGATAAAAAGAAGGCGTTTGAATGGTACATCCAGGCAGCAGAAAATGGATTAGAAAAAGCACAAGTTACTACAGGTGATGCGTATCTTGCGGGAAAAGGCGTATCCAAAAACTACAAACTAGCCATGAAATGGTATAAAAAGGCCAGGAATAACGGATCGAAAAATGGAATAAGGCAAATGGGCTATATGTATCAGATGGGATTAGGGGTTCCTATCGATTATGAAAAGTCGGTAGAGATGTTCAAGGATAGTGCAACCTTGGGAAGTGGCCTTGGTGAATGTTCAATGGGTGTCGCGTATTATAATGGAGAGGGTGTACAGCAAAGCTACAAAGAGGCAATGAGGTGGTTTCTTAAGGCTGATAAAAATGGAGATGTATACGCTCCATATAACATCGGCCAGATGTATCGTAATGGATTAAGCGTGGAAAATAACATTAAGAAAGCAAATGAATGGTACTTGAAAGCACACCAAATAGGATGTCCAAGGGGTACTATAGAGCTAGGAGAATCCTATCGACTCGGCAGGGGAGTTGCGAAAAATATTCAGCTTGCCGAAGAATACCTTAAATCAGTTGCAAACGGTGAACATTACCAGGCCGAGTTTAACCTTGGGTTATTGTACGAGTTTGACTTGAATGATAAGCAACGGGCAATTGAAATGTATAGTGCTGCGGACGATCTCGGCCATGCTCCAGCATTAGAGTATTGTGAAAGATTGAAAGGCGAAGGATATGAAATGCCTGAAAAAGTGAAGAGTAAGGTTTTATTCTATTCCTTCATACCAAATATCAACTAATCAATCCAATTATGAATATTTAGCTGAACCTGGAGTAAAGTTGGAACCTGGAGTAAAGCTGGAACCTGGTTTGGATGTTATCATCTTGGACTGAAATTAAACAGCACTCATATTTGCATCAAGTGTATTCTATTGCTAAATGCATCAATTTGTAGTTATTAAAATGAATTAATGCCATCAATACCTTCAAATAAAAGTTATATTAAAGTTCTAAAGTGAAGAGCCGCTTTTCTGATCGGCAGTGTTGATATACGTGGTATATTTAATAAATTTGAGAGATTTTGATTCATACAACATGAAAGGCATGATCCTTCATCATTTATACAATACACCAACACTTTAAGAATACCAATCATACAACACTCCCCTTACATTCCTTTTCTAATCATACATTCATCCCTCCCAAAGTCTATAAAAGTGGATTGTAACAAAAAAAAACACCCTTTTTATATCATGGTTCTTTTTTCTTTATTGTGTGTGTTTTTTTAACTCGACAGATTCTGTAAAGTTAAATGACGGGTGGTAGTAAAAGATTTAAGCAGAGTTGAGAGTCTCCAAGAACTTCTTGGAAGCAGCACCGGAGGTACCCTTCTTCTGGACCTTGGTGACCTTGCCAGCAGCACGCTTCTCGGAAGCGATGATCTCGGCACGACGGAGGACCTGAGCGTAGGGGTTGAGACGGTTCATGACACCCTGGTTCTTGAGAGGGTTCTTCTTCTGGGTGTAAGGACGCTTCTGGACCTTGTTACCGGCAGGGCGGACAACGGACTGGATTTCATCAGAGTTGATGAGACGGTTGACATCAGGGTTGGTCATGATGTGAGCGGGGAGAACGTAGTCCTTCTTCAAAGAAGCAGGGGCTTCGTAGGTACCGTAGAGCTCATCCAAAAGAGAGATGGCACCCTTGGTCCAGATGATGAAACGACCCAAGTGTCCACCGGGAGCGAGCTGCAACAAGTTGAGACGACGGACGTTGACGAGCTCAAGACCGGGCAAGTTGCGGAAAGCCTTGACAATACCGTTATCCTCGTTGTAGATAACGAGAGGACCACGGCGTTGACGATGACGGCGGTTTCTAAGCTTACCCTTACCGGCACGGACCTTGCGGGAGTTGGAGACCTTGACAACATCAGAGTAGGCGTGGAGAGCCTTCAACAAAGCAACGGCATCCTTGGTCTTGGCAACCTTCTCAGCAGAGTCGTCAATGACGAGAGGAACTTCCTCGATCTTCTCTACACGGTGACCACGGGCCATGACCAAAGAGGGAAGAGCAGAGGCAGCCAAAGCAGAGGCAGTGGCGAAACGCTTCTGGTTCAAGTTGGTCTTGACGTGCCACTTTCTCCAGGTCTTGGTAGGGGCGAACATACGACCACCACGACACATGTT
>VCJK01001664.1:21306-31556 GCA_024139485.1 Backusella psychrophila | reverse complement strand
TTACAAATATTTTTTTTTTTTTTTTTTTTTAATTTATAAGATTATTCAATAGATCTTTTACATCGGTTTAAACTATGGTCCACTGCTACCGCCGTCATTAAAGCATGCAAAATACAAAGCGTGAGGGAACGTAACGAGGTTTGTCTTTAGATGAAAATGAATGATACATGAAGAGCTTTTATATTTATACATCTATAGAGCGCCACTACAATTAATGTTGCATGCAACACTTGTTTTAAATTGGTGATGGCCTCAAGCGGTGGTTCTTGGGCTTGTGACAAATGTCATCGTTTGTTAAATCCATGCACAATATGGTAAGTTGATATATTTATGGAATTCAAGAGTTTATTTAAAATAATGCTTTATATTAGCCATCAGACAGTCAAGGGTCTCTATGTTTGGTGTCAAGGGTGTAATCATGGAGGTCATTTAGCACATATGAGGGATTGGTTTGCCAAAGAAAAATCCTGTGCAACAGGCTGTGGGCATACGTGTGTATTGCAGCCTTTATTAACAAGTGAAGATTAGATTTGTGTATATATATCCTCCATTTTTTTTTGTTATATAATATTTTTTTTTTCTCTATGATTTTTGACTATTTTAAATAATAGCGGGTCTCTCTTTTTTTTTTTTTCAGAGTGGATGCAGCAGTCTCATGTCGCCTTTGTGAATGTCCTAAAATATTTGCAGTCATCACAACATTAAAGTTTTAGAAATGAGTGATATTTTCATTCGGCACTTTGTTGGATACCCCACCTTTAAAACTTTTTTGGGGGAGATTTATTTCATACTTGGGGTATCTTTTTCGATACCAAGTAACATTCATAGAAAAAAAACAATGTTTGATTGTATAATTGTAAAAGAGATGCAATATTAAAATTATCAGGTGTTTGCAAGTTCCTTACTATTGACCATCTCATCTGCTCAAATGTTCAGACCACATTTTCCCACCCCTCTTGCTCACCCAACCTCCACGTGATTACGCAAATTGATATAAATAAGCTTGATTTTACATAAATGGATATTTTAAGAACCTTGTTCTTTTTCTTTTTCTTATTTCCTCTAATGAATATTCTGGTTTATGATGATCAGGGAGCATCGCCGAATTCCGTAAAGCATACTGTAGCCACATTGAAACAATTACTGGGACATGCCTACGACATTTTACAAGTCAATGCAACAGTCCTTCAATCGCAACCATGGGAGGTGAATTGCGCCATGCTGGTTATGCCAGGGGGTCGAGATTTACCTTATTGTCATGCATTAAATGGAGAGCCAAACCAACGCATTAAAGCCTATGTGTCCCAAGGAGGGCGTTATTTAGGCCTATGTGCTGGCGCCTACTATGGCTCTGCCGAAATCGAGTTTGAAAAGGATAAAACCATGGATATCTGTGAGCCTCGAGAACTCGGTTTTTTTCCCGGTCTTTCTCGAGGAACGGCATTTCCCGGGTTTGTATACAACAGTGAATCGGGAGCACGTTCAGTCACCGTAAAAGTATACCAACTAGATGGACTCCCAAAAGAAGTCAAAATGTATTATAATGGCGGTGGTTATTTTGTGGATCCTGAAAAGTACGATAATGTCACCGTATTATGCAGATTCAAGGAAAGACAGGAAGAAGAAGCAGCTGCAGTTCACTGCAAGATAGGAAAGGGACATGCCTTGTTGATTGCAACTCATCCAGAATACGACATATCCTCTAGTGATCTTTTACTGCTGGATCAGGCAAGTCAAACCGTCACCGGCATTATAAACGATTTGATTGAATCGGAACCGGACCGTAAACGCCTTTTGAGAGCCTGTTTTGAACGCATTGGATTAAATGTGGTTCCACTTATATCAGACAATATCGTTGATGAAAACAAGATACCCGATACAATGCCAGTTTACATTGCTGGTTTCTCCAAAGAATGGATTCATCAACCGGTAATCTCATTGTTACACAAAGCAGATCGCCGAACCAAATTGGTTCAAGATGCTGCTGATTTGTTTTGTATCACCAGCTTGGACGATAACAAAAATCAGTATGTCGATTTGTTGTCGGCATGTCGAAAGCGAGAAGAAAAATCAGACATTGTTCATCTTGTTTATGATGAAGGCATTTCAGAACCGATTCATCCTCCATCTTTGCTTACACCTTTCTTTGATATTACGACTTACTTTAATGAATTGACCCAAAGACGAAAAGAAGGCGTATGGAAAATTGGAAATGGTGTGCTTTATGGACAAGTCATGACAAGTACGCAGTCTCTATTAGAGCGGTAAGTATTTTAAAACTATTGAAAGAGAAACTGTATATTAATCATACAAATTTCAGTAACCCAAAACTTTTAAATGCACTACCTTCTGGCTTTATATGTACGGCAACACATCAAACAGCGGGACGAGGACGTGGAAAGAATGGTTGGTTATCTCAATTAGGCGCACTTCAATTCAGTCTTGTGCTTCACCACAAGTTTCAGCTCAAGCATGCACCTGTTGTGTTTATTCAGTATCTCATGGCACTAGCGGTTGTGGAGAGCATCACAAAACGACCAGGCTATGAAGCTGTGCCTCTAAAACTAAAATGGCCAAATGACATTTATTTAGATACCAAAACACAGGGCTCTGTAAAAGTAGGCGGCATTCTCGTCCATTCCACTTTTGTTATTGATACATTTATGTTGGTGATTGGCTGTGGTATCAATTTATCCAATGCTCTGCCCACCGTTTCTATCAATGATGTCATTGCAGAAGAGTATGGTTTGCAAAAACTAACCAACGAGGATGTATTGGCCGGCGTGCTAGTCAAATTTGAAGAAATATACAAAGAGTTTTGCGAAAATGGGGCGGGACCATGGTTTTTAAATCGCTACTATGATCATTGGATGCACAGGTAAAACCATTGTTGAATTTATATTCTTGTTGTCCTTCTAATCCACGTTTAGCGATACAGAGGTCATCCTCACAACACACGACAACGAGCGAGTACGTATTGTTGGCATCACCTCTGACGGATTACTCAAAGTAAAGAGTTTGGAAAGAAATGAAAAATACTATGGTCTCTTGCCTGATAATAACAGCTTTGATTTAATGAGAGGCTTGCTTATACAAAAGAACAACATTTAATAAATAAATAAATGATAAAGCTGTGATGTAAATACAATGTTAATAATAAAAAAAAGAGAGAGTCTCATATAAGGACAGTTCAAAAAGATAACCGGGTCCTTCATGAAAAAAAAAAAATCGTCTGAGCTTTTTATTCAGTTTTTGTTTTAATAATCAAAATATGTGTATGAAATCTACACCAGCAAATGAGTAAAACCAGATCAATATTAATCATCTCCCTCGGTAAGCCTCCAAGAAACATGTTTCACTGTTAAAGATACATTGTTGTGAATGAATTGCCATGGATGACTAAAGTACATTGTTGTCACAGATAAAGTCGTTTTGCCAAGTTTCAAGCATCATTTATTTGTTAAAAAATGTTTAAATGGTTGAATATTCTAGATGTTTTATTTTTAAAGATGAAACCAAAGTGACTGTACGGCCCGAAAAAAAATAAATACATATTAAGCTATTTTAAACGAGTGAGTGCCATCCAATCAAGATTATATTGTTTACAAAGTAATTGAAAAAAATAGAGTTTTCCTAATGATGTTGTTATATTTATTATTGGTTTTTGATTTTATAAAAGTAAGAATGCCTAATGAATTTCAAGGTAAATGGATGCACAAAAAAAAAAAAAGGGGGAGAGGGGTTTTTTTATGTCCAGCACATATCCTATCGTTTTTTTTTTTCGTATATAGATGATTTTTTTTTTAAAAATGAAGGGTATTGACATCATCATAGTTCATTTGAAATGGGGAATCATGATGATCATCGATGATAGGCGAATTCATCATTGAACTAGAAATAGGACTAGGAGGTAGAGGCGTGTTAATAGCATTGTCATAAGGATAAGGTGACATGGGTGCAGATGAAGGGCTATTATGGGCTTCATACATGGGCATACTCACGTCAGGTTGGAGAGGATGCTGGAGAGGATGCTGGTGTGACTGTTCCCAATGGTTGGGTTGGTTGACAAACTGCATTGGATTGTACTCGTTGGCATTAGGAGAGGTAACAAACACCTTCAAGGGGCTGGCAGTAGATGAAGTTTCATTTTGGCTGAATTCTAAAGAAACCCGTCAGTTTTACCTTTATTGAATTACAGTCATATTGGGTCCTTACCTGCCATTAAATCACCTTGTTGTAAACCTTGCTTTTCCGCTAGTTGTCTTATAATGATCTGTTGCTGAAGTTGCACCTTCTTTGTCTCCTCAAATCCCTGTAACAAGCTAGAAAAGTTGTCTTGAAGAATATAAAATTGTTGAAGCAGGTCGGCTTGAGATAATTGCAACATGGCAAAGGAAGCGTGAATATCTCCTGTTTCTCTACGCAGTAATTCTGAATCCATTGCCTTTCTTTTAATCTCCTTCAACATATCAGCACCACCATGTTGGAATTTTGGATGAGAAAACTCCCAAATTTCGTTTTCATTATTGCCTCTCTGTCCTCTTGGTGACTTGTTGATTTTGTGGAAGCCATACCTGCAAAAATAAAAAAATAAAAAAAAATCAGAACAAGTCGCCGTACTTCCCCAAAGTCAACTAACTTACATGTTTAATAAACGGACAAAGCTGGAAAAGTTACTATGTTTAAAGTACTCTGGTAGCATCTCTTGTGCAAATTGAGTCGCGTTACAAACAAAGAAAGAGGTACCAGCTGGGCTCCATGATATTAAATTTTGGTGACGAGTATTTTCTACCATGCTATAACAAAAAAGGGTAAGTTTCTATTTCTCTCTACGATTTTCTCTCTCTCTCTCTCTCTCTCCAAAAGTACCTGTATAATTTTCCAATAAAAGTACTGACAGTTTTCTTTGAAGGTCTGCGTTGCATTTGACTTTGTTCATCACTAAAAGAAAGATAATCGGATGGAACTTCATAAGGTGAAGATACCGAAACACCCGAGCGTATCGATGATATGCTTGAACGTTTGTTGCGATTAAAGTCGTCTGATTCTGATATTGATAAATGTAATGAGTCTGTCATGGCAGTAAATAATACAAAGGCATAGCAAAAGACTACTCTTTTAAGAATGAAATGTACTTTATATACTTTTTTTAATTTTAATTTTTTTTTTTTAAAAAAAAATGTTTCATATCAGCCATTGTTCCGCTCATGTTGGTTGGTTGGTCCGTGTTGATCGGTTCCCTTTTTTTTTTTTTGACATGAAAAAAAAATAAATCTTGTGCTACAAATTGAAGCATTTGTTAAGATTATTTGTATTGGTAGTTGTCTTGATTGACTTGATATTTACAAAACAAAACAAAAGATGAGAAAAAAAAAATAAGCAATGTGTTTAGGGAGAATTTTTTTATTCATAAAGATATACGGGTAATAAGTTTGAACTTGTTCTATAATTTTACAAATTTGATATATTTATTTTTGAGATGTTTCTGTTTTTGAAACGAATCTCAGCGAGACCATTTATATCTAACGCATTTCCCTTATCGATAAAGCTTAGTAAACCCAGCACAAAAAAAAAAGCATAATCGTACTATTTTACCCTTATCCTTAATAAAGCTTAAAATTTTTATTAGTATCCACTTTTTGGATAAGATGATCTAATTGACCAATTAGAGAAATGATGAAAGTATGGAGGGTCTCTTTTTTTTTTTGTATTTGTGAGCACAAAGTTTAAAAAAGACTTGTGTTTTATATATATTTGTAAATAAAGTCTCTCTTACTTTTGCCACTATCAGAGAAATTGTAGGATACTTTGTATTCTGGAACGATTATCATTTTTTAATTAAATATGTCGTTCAGCAAAATCCGAGAAATAAAGAAAGAAAAGTGATTTTCATCAACGGAGTAATTGAGCCTGACGTAGACGGACATTACATAATATAGTCAAACCAGCAAGATCTTCAAGCTGCAATACAAATCTTACTTTAGTGATCCTTTTGTGTCAATCAATAATTGCAATGTATCCACAGTAAAATAGCCATGTATATTAAAACAAATAAACAAATGAGGCAAAAAAAAAAAAAAATCAGGCTGTTATTTGGATTTACTAATTGTACATATTGAATGACATTGAAACCGCTCAGCTTGATACCTTAAGTAATTAGAATCAACACTAAATGCAGATTTGTGTAACAGTCTATCATCCAGATATCCCCAGAACACCATTTAGAATCTCTTTGTATTCGAGCCTTAGTTTCACTTTTTTTTGGTGGATTGTTTTTTGTTTTTTCAAAAAAAAGTGCATTTTGTGTAACTCTTGCTTCAAACAAACGTAGCACCGTATCATTTGTTACAAATGCATTGGCTAATTATACATTTATACTCTACTTTCCATCATAGAGTCTATGTCATGAGTCTTTTTATTTTATGTGTGGGGAGTAAAAGGAATAATATCCAACCCTTCTTATTTTAATAAGAGGTAATAAAAAAAAAACTTTTTTAAAAAAAAAAAGAATTGTAACTATATACAAAGCTGAGTTCTACTCTCATTTCGCTGGTTTACGTTTTCCGCGTTTCTTTGCAGCATCAAATGCTCTATCCACAGCTGTCATGACAGGCATCAACGTCTATCACCCAAAGTGTTATAAAAAAAAGCGTTACTCTCTCCCCCAACCCCTTTTCTTTTCTTACCTTTCTACATCGTTCAGCATCCCCTTCATTTTTTAGTGCTTTTACCAATTCATCCAATTTGACTTGCTGCTTTCGAAGACCCTCTACCATTCTATGATTCTTCTCTGCCCTGTAGGGTTCATAGGAAGCCCAGAAATGACGAAGAATTTCATTTGTTGCGGAATGGTAACCTTGGATCTTTTGTTGAATTTGTGGCGGAAATCTCACATCTAAACCCTCTTGAGTATTTATAATCCATCTAGTTTGGATACAACATACCTGTAGCTGCCTTTTCACTGTATCTCACTTTCTTTTTAATGATGGATGTTAATTCATCACACACCCTATCAGCCGCTCTGGCATTCACCACTTGCTATATGTTTTTAATAAATTGATAAGCAAAAAATGACGATAATAAAATGCTTTCAACAATGTACCTTTGCCATATTTGGCTGCCATCCTTGAAAGGTGGCCTTGAACCCATTTAGTAATGTTTTGGTATCCTAATTCCCTTTATCAATGACTCTGATTCGATTCACTAAATCCCATCTTGTTTACCTCTTCACTCATGTTTATATGATTATTTCCTCCGCTCTGACTCTCAAAATATCGTCTGGTATCTTGAATATCAAGGATAATCTTTTCAGATGGAGGCACCTCCACTAAATCCTCTATAAGAATCGCCTTTTCCACAGAGTCCTTTTTATATTATTATAAAGATGAGATGATCCAAATACACACGCATACAAATAAAATAAAAATGCCACTTACTAGATTGTCTGGTTTAAATAATGGTTTTGATGCAGATTTTGTTTTTCTAGATTGTATGCATTTAATAATTGAAAGGGATTCGTTTCCATTTTTCAACCTACGTTGGTGGTATCTCTAGCACACGCATAGAATGTCTATTGAATCGACGTATCAATGGCAAGACCTTTGCGTCTCTACCAGCCTTCATGGTAAAGTCAGGAGCATTGCCACCCTATATAAAATGGTTCCCTTTTTTTTTTAGCATTCAAAAGGATATTTCAATGACATTCAAGTACTTTACATCCAAATGATCTTCTTGAGTTGCCGCCAAGTTGATGTCATATTTGATTCGATCCATGCGCATTGCAGGTGGTCTCGAATTCTCGTCCTCCTCTTCTTGTAAGCACTTGTCAAATATGTCGTCATATGCCGTCATTTGATTTCTTACGCCTCTTGATCTATGAAAGAACTCGGACGCCAGGAATCGTTTCCAAAAGTTTTGTTCCGTCATCTAAAATGCTGTTTTAATATCTACTTTGCAAGATGCCATCATCTTCTTACTTTATCTGGTACGTTTGTATCATAAGCTCTCTTTACAGATGGAAATTCGGTAAAGATGTTGTGGATGATTTGACTGGTTAATGTGTATTTGACATCCGCTCCTTCCTGCTGTCCCGGATTCAATTGAACCATTCTAGACGATTTGCCTTTACTCTTTCCTTCACGAGAAACAGCATCCTTTTTTAATTTCTATATTTATATATATATATATATATATACTTGTGAGCTCGACTGTTTAAGGGTAAAAATAAATCATCAACACTTTACTTGTCGAATACGCTTAACATAGGGACTCGACCAAAAATCTTCCTCATCTACACTTTTACCCATGACCACCAGTTCCTTGTGCAAATTATGCAATTCTCTACTTGAGGACAAGAGCTGTCTACGATCAGTAAACTCCTCCTGTCTCCCTGACCTGCTCACGCCATTAGGAGGTGTGGGTGTGACTGGAGGAGAGCTGATTTGCTGTGGTGGCGGTGTTGGCTGCGCCGGTGATGGCGAGGGCGATGCCACAACTGCAGACGGTGTTATTGGCGCCGGTGTGCTTACAGCAGAGATAGAGTTTTGTCCGCGTGCGCGTGCCAATAACTCGGCAACTTGCGACTTGATGGCTTCTCTTTCTTGCAGTGCCTTTGGTGAGATGAATTGGTAAGTGTAGTCTTTATTTAAGGGTGGTTTGGTTGAGATCTTTAACAGAATTTTGGGTGCATTTTCTGGTGTCTGGGCCAGACCTGTTTCGATATATTAATGGATTATATTACATTTTATACATTATTTTATTTATTTTTTACCCAAGATATCGTTATAAGTTATCGAAGGGTTTAGTTGGGAAGATCCCTGTTGCTGCCAAGCAACTCTACGTGGAGTAACAAACAGTGTGCCTTCATGCTTTTTATAACGTACAGTAGCTCGAAGTAATAACTGTTCATTGGGTTCCCACATCTTTCACCAAACAACAAACAACAACAAAAAGAAAACAAGAAAAAATGAATGAATTTAAAAAAACAAAAAAAATATAGGATTCGCTCTCATGCTTGCCAAATTGTGACTTGATAAGTACGATGGATTCGTGTGTGCATGGAATAATGGCACTCAGATACAAGTCTTTTATTTTAAAAATGGAATCCGTTCCTTGTTATTACTGTTTTTGTAAAGAAAAAAAGTGTGTTATTTGAAGAGAAAAGGCTCGATAACCAAGTTGGTCAATCTCGTATCCACTTGATCAGAGCCAATTATCACTAGCTTTCATTTGGAGATGCAAATAGCACCACCACCAAAAGTAACAGGTTATTGCACATCATTTCTTATTCTATTTGATAATTTATTTAATCCACGTCAAGATGTATCAGATTTGTGGGCTTGGCAATTCATCCATACAATGGTATCTCATATATAAAGAAAAACATGGTAAATTAACCTATTGATGATATCCACCCCTCTCTCTATTCAAAGAGAAAAACTCGACTTTTGTAATGTAATCTTTATTTATGTACATAGAACTGTCATTTTTTAATCCCATTCATCATCATCCTCTTCATCTTCATCATCACTCTGCATAGCCTGTTGACGCTGCTTCAACACATCGGCCAAACTAGTTGCAAGATTTTCTCCGGCACCGCCAGCGGCAGCGCCAAAGGCCGCTCCGGTAGCCGCCGCTGCAACAGTAGAAGATGCGCCCTCGGATTCTTTAAGTCTGCCTGATTGTTTCAGTGTACCAAAACCACCCGTGGAGCGGATGGCAGCCATGAGATTGACACGTCCCGTATCCGGTGCAGGTCCTCCAGAAGGTGGGGGTGGGGGTGCAGATAAGGGTCCTCCAGGTGGGGGTGGTGGAGGTGGGGGTGGAGCACCGCCTGCTGGTGGCGGTGGTGGTGGAGGAGCTGGGGGAGCTGGTGGTGCGCCTGTTGGACGATTTCCCATGGGTGGTGGAGGAGGTATTGAGCTAGGTTGGTTTCTAGCAGGTGGAGGAGGCGGAACAGGTCTTCCCTTCATGTGAGTATATTGTCGGGAAGGAGGAGGGGGTGGTGGTGGTGTTGAGCTCTTTGGTTTTCTTGGCGGTGGTGGAGGTGGAGGATTATTACGTGTAGCTTGGACACGGGTGTTGGGAGGTGGTACACTTCTTGATTGTGGTGGTGGTTGCTGCTGCTCTTTTTGGTCTTGTAAGTATTTTTGAATAAACTCTTGGTTATCGTTAATTTCCTCAGCAGAAATGCCAAGCTCTTTCAATTGATCAAATAATCCGCTATATTTTGGGTCATTGTTCTGCACACT
>VCJK01001658.1:0-10389 GCA_024139485.1 Backusella psychrophila | reverse complement strand
CTCTATTTAGTACATAAAGATGCAAAAAAAAAAAAGAAAAGAAAGAAAAACTGATATTATTTATTATAGACCCATTCATTCTTTCGGTATCGATAGAGAAGCTTTTTCTAATTCAAAATCTGGTTTATTTCCTGAAACCAATGTCGATTAGAAACAATAAAAAGGATACATTTAATATTTGTATATATTATTTTGGACACTGCAGAGTGCAGAATTCCAAGAGAGAAAGTCAACTTATGTATCTGTCATATGAATTACCATAGTCTCAGGGTGGATTGTAATATTTCGGTTTTATTTATTTATATAAAAAGTACATTTCCCACACCATTGGCGTATGTATATGTATATATACACACACACATAAAAACGCAAAAGAGTGAGATGAAAAGTACCCTTCATCTCAGTCTACAATAATAGTCTTACCACAAAACGTAAAATGGCCCAATCAATTCATTCGCATCATTCTATAATAAGCAAAGACAAAAACAAAAAAATCGAGGTACATAGATTGCTTGATAAGATGATTTATATATAAAGAAGAAGAAGTATACATAGCTTGATCTTTCTTGCTGTAAAAGACAAATGTGGTTCTATTGAGTAGCTAGAACATCGTGGCTCGATAAATTTTTAATACAAAAAAAGTATGATTATAACAGATTCATGCAGAAAGGATATTTGATCAGCAGCAATCACTTTTTTTCTCATTTCATTTTGAAATGGAAATGGAAATGGAAAAAGCTCGTGATATCAAAAGGCGCCATACTTTATACAATAGGTTTCAATCGATTATACTATACAAATAAACATCAGCAAATCCAATAAAAATCAATACTGGACTTTGCTTTTAAATAGAAAAAAAAAGTATGTTTCCATTTATGGATGAAATACATTTGGAAAGGTCAATCATTGCTTCTGAAACTTTTAAAAAACCTAATCTGTCACTCTAAAAGACTCCTTGATTGAAAACATTATAGCTCAAACTATCTTTGGCTTTTGGGGGGTAGGCTCTATGTTTTTATGTCCAAAAATAAAGCGAGATAATCACTTGATGGATTTTTCTCACAGAAAATAAATGAGCAAATATGGCAAAGTCTATTTCTTATATTTATGCATTTTGATTCATACAATAAAAATGGCTGCTATAGAAGAAGAAAAAACAAGATTTTTTATTATTATAATCCATATTTATATAGTTATATATATGAGTTTATTGAGGTTTTTTGTTTTGTTTTAATATTTTGTGTTGTGGGTTATGATATGAAAGGGAAATGGAGAGAAAGAAAAGAGAGAGAAAGGAAGAGAGTTATTGTATGAGGATATTAGCACTCAAGGATTTCTCCAATATCATTTCTTTTCCAGTAACTCTTCGGCGTCTCTTTATATATATATAAAACGATTAGTTTTCAGCAGTGACGAGTTACCAAAGACGAGATATTTACCATGAGGGAGATGTATGGTAGCAATTTCCCGACCCTTTGCGTATGATCTGATGGAGTAATGGTAGAAGTCAAGCACACAGAAGATCCTTGGGGATAGTATGGCAGCATTTTTTCTGCTTTCTAAAAAAAAAATATGGAGAGAAAAAAGAAAATATGGATAGCTTCTGAAATAAATGGTTTATATATATATTGTCAAATAGATGTTATTATATTAAATGGTAATAGTTACAAATGCTCTCAAGAGAGTAGTAGACTATTCTGGGATAATAAGTTTGTAACAAACATGCGAGTTCCATGAAGTAACACGTTCCCAAAATATACTATTAATAATAAAATGAGTCTAGATTGGTGCCGATTCCATTTTACATCACAAACAGCTGATTTAATATACTTGACATGGAAAATAGTACGACATCTTACATCAAATATCGGAAGTAAGAATGCCTGTGCGTGAGTAGTATTCGTTGTTTGTTTATAATAATGATCAAATATCTCCTGTTTGACATTTTTTGTTCGCTCAACTCCTTTTGGTTTGAGAAAAAAAGGGTTATAAATTGCAATAGAATGGTTTAAACAAGCTAGAACCACATGTTTCTTATGTCTTTATAAACATACCAAAGTGTATGTATTATCTTGTTTATAAAAAAAGCTTATTTTTATATATAAATACACCGTAACCTCTTTTATAACTATGCAAATGACTCTTGTTTATCATTGTAACAAAACTAAGAGAAAGAAAAACAAATAAAGAACCAGCTTTCAAATCTTATATTGCAAGCCGTCGTTTGAATATATCTTGTTGCATCATTACTTTGTCATGACTATTTCACAATAATACAGAATATAGAAAAGAACACAGCCTATTTTATTGTTGTCAACATGATATAATAACAACATGTAATAACCATTACCATCCCCGTGATTTAGAAACAAACACGGGACTTGTCTTAAGCTTTCTGTGTCTACCGAATTTCTATATATATCAAGCGCTTTGATGTTTGTGATGCAGTTAAAAATCTAAGCCACGAGCGATATTTGATCCAGCATTAATTTTCTATTTTCTCTCTTTTATTTGTTGTACACACACATCCCAATATGCTTGAGTCTCAGTCTCAAGAACTATTAAAAATAGCTTGGAAACCCTTTTATAATGGCAATAAAGTGTATTACATAAAGTCGATATTCAAAGAACAGCTTTACTCCATCTTGGTGACTGATCTGAGATATGTTTGGTTTGAACATTGTTCATTTGACGACATTGTTAAGAAGGCATCGAATCAAAGGATCGATGTAGAAACAAAAGAGCAGGTCGAAAAGCTCATTGGTTACTTTAAGCAATCGTTTGAAAAGAATCTTACTTTTACACAGTTAACTGAAAAGGTGAAGTAAGCCTTTTTTCTTTCAAACGCGCTTTTAACTAACCAAAATAAAAGCTTGAGCTTCACTGTGGCTATGGAATAGGCATAATGAAATTAAATTGGGTTTTTGATTGCTTACTCATGAAGTACCACTCAGCCAATCAAAATGAACTGTCTGGCCCTGATGTTTTATATCAACATTTGACTTTACCATCACAGTTTATCATCAACAATGTCAAAAACAATCAAGGTAAATAAGGTTTATTATCGTTTGACCAATTACATGCTGATACTCTACTGCTTTTTTTTTTTTAAATAAAAGATGACCCAAAGGTAACGTAGTAATAATGAGAAATGAATATATACACAATGCTGTCATATTGATCGTTTAAAATAGAACACATTCAAAACATTCACACAAGCATCTCTGGATTTAATCATGTCTATTTCAGAGGATCAATTCAAGGATGAAGCTAGTATGTATCTAAAACGCCATTTATCCATTCCCATGTATATTTACATTATTAAACAATTACAGAAAGGGAGAATAATGTTAACAGTGAAAATGCTAGTGTAAAGGAAGAGCCTGAATCACAAGAATCATTGATGGAGAAAGAAGAGCAAAGAAAATTAAAGATACAACAACAGTTGGAAAATGTTATAAGGGATCAAGGACGAAGATCACAAGCAAAGAAAAAGAGAAGAATTCTATAAATTATCATCATTTTGAATTGCTGTTTGTAGATTATAAATAAATATAGCAATATTAATCAAGCATCAGTTACATATTATCGACAGTGGTAGTTTTTCTTTGTTACCTGCAAAACCCAGGTTGAGGAGATGGTTTTTGGAGCGAGTGATCATAAACTAATTACAGTCATTCTTTCATTGAATTCTTTGCAAAATATATTACTTTCAATATAAATGTGAATGAGTCATTCTGGGATACTATTCCAGAGTAGCGAAAAAATGAGCCTCAACACTCAATCAAGAAATATGAAGGTTTATGGACAAAGCATCAAATATGCAAAAGAATAGATAGACAAGAAATGTATGCAGACTAATGATAAAGACATGGAACAGAGCAAGCCAAAATTTGTTGAAGTTGATGCATTGAAAGAAAGGAGAATTGAAGAGATTAGCAATATACAAACAAAGCTGTCAAATACAGTACATAGTGTCGTTTGCTGTACAGCCGTTCCGCGACAATCGGGAAATTTTCAGAGAAAAAGGGTGCAATTCGTGCATGTTTTGTCCCACACAAAAAAGAGTTTCATTTTTAAAATAGTTTTATAGGCACGTCGCTTTTGGAAATAAAGTTACCGAGAATATCCAAAGCAATCCCTTGGTTTTGTTCTCAACTCTCGAACTAAAATTGGCGCTTTAAGTGAAATCATGTTGGAGTGTTGGGAGTTCATTAGAGCTATATAGACTTTCTCTCTGTCGATTTGTTGTTTTCGGGGTTCCATTGGAAATAGCTGGTTTATCTGTCTTTAAAGAGTTGTCTGAAATTGAAAATGGAAATGTTGTGCCTGAAATAGAGACGCTCGTGTGTGTGCTTTTTTTTTTAAAAAAAACATTTACGTTTATGTTCAACCATTGCTCATTAGGGGTTTATTTAATTTAGTTATCTTTTAAAGCTCAATTTAGACTCTTCTACATATACATGCCCAGCTATTACCTAAGAAAATAAACAGAAATGGTTAAATGGTGTACTTTAGCATATTATTAATAAGAATTGAAATGAACTTATTTTATATCTCACATATATATAATTGTTATACCATCATGTGTACTACACTGCAACTGTATTACTGAGAGAATTTAAAAAGTGTAACATGCAAGCGAGATCCTGTTATCTTTCTATCGTTTACCATTGGCTCTATTATTAGCCAACTTCCTTTTTTGTAAAAATCATTTAGGAGAAGAACGATGGAAGCAAGAGGATGATCGAAAGGCAGGAGCTAAATATTCTTTTAGCATTTTGTTTATGAGAATGAAATACAATCACATTATGAATAGGTGAATATAATACGTATGATGGCTAGTACAACTAATGATTACATTATATATTACCTCTATTTTTGTCTTGGTAAAAAAAAAAAAAAAAGTTTTCCATGACTTCGTAACCATAGCACAAATAAGCATCACCCAGTCGAACTGCATGTTACACTAAAGACCTAAACCCAGTCTCCTGAGTTAAAAAAGCTTTATGAACAAAATATATAAAACTAAGCAACAACAAAAAAGTAGTGGCTTCTTCTCTTTTTGTGCATACTATCGCTTTTATTTTTATTTTTGCTCGAATTTTGACTAATTATTTCCCTATTTCTATATTAAAAAAGAGAGAAAGAGAACAAACGTTTTTGAAATGAAGCCAAGATCAGGAATGTTTCGACTCATTTCGGTGATTCTTATTCTTGTTTCGTTCTTCTTCATGTTATCTTATTTAGTTCGCCTGGAACAGCAAAACAAAATCCAAAAAGAAGTCGAGGCACAGAAAGCACTCGAGCTATTAAAACTACACAAGGAGCAAGAAGACGAAAAACTCCGTCTGGAAGCAATTGAATTGGAGAATCAAAGATTAGCATGGATTGATACGAATAGAGCTATTAGTGAACCAGGTATTATATTTGTTTATTTTTTTTTTGTACCTATTTTTGTGTTTGTCATATTTGCATGTTTGTTATTCATTTTTATACTAAAAATAATAAATGATCGACAAAGAGGTTACAAACGATGATGACGATATGGAAGAGCTATTGAAAAAATATTATATCGCTGTACCCACTCCAATTGCACCGTGGACAGGTAAGAAAGAGAAGATAACAATGGGATAAGAAAATATAAAGAGAGAGAGAGAGGTTCTTCCTTTACTAAATTTGTCTTATGATTTACATGAATTACAGATAACGATACTGCATTATTCAATTCGCCCTTTGGCTCAAGATTAGAGGCAGATCTTTTCACAATGGAGGAAGACACTCCCAGCTTCAAGATACTGACCTACAGAGAAAGAATCTTTAAATCAGTTTTCCAATATCTTGATCCAATTATTACTGAAGGTATAGTCGATGTAAAGACAGATGAAAAGTATAAAGATACATGGAAACTCTATGAACGACTTGAGGATATGCTTTATCCCTGGATCAAGCCTCATTGGAAGCATGTGTTTGATATTACCAAATCAAGTGATGGAAACAGATTTAGTGGCGGTGCATCAAACCAAAGAGGTTTGGTAATGTGTGTCGGCAACCATCATTTCAGACATGCTGTTACTTCAGTCTCTGCTATCCGCGATGTTCTTGGCTCCGATATACCAATTGAAATATTTTACATTAACGAATATGATCTGGATCAGGAATACATTGACTACTTCTCTCGTATTAAAAATGTCAAGACTCGCAAGATTGTGGACATGGTTAACAACAAGTATACTCAATTTGGTGGCTGGGCAATGAAACCTTTTGCTATGCTGGCTAGTAGCTTTACAGAGGTTATATTGATGGACGCTGATGTATTTATGTTTAAAAAGCCTGAAACACTATTCGAGGACGAGGGTTATATTAAAACCGGTGCACTGTTCTTCTTGGATCGAACCCTTTTCCCCCGATGGGATGTTGGTCTTAGATGGCTAAACTCATTCTTACCTACAAAATCAAGCTATGTCAGTCAGTCAAGATGGTTCAAGTTTACTTCTGCTCATGAACAAGAATCTGGTATTGTTGTCATTAACAAAAAACAGGCATTGTTTGGTCTATTGTCGACGTGTAAAATGAACGATAAGAGAGAAAGAGATAAAGTATCTTATAATCGCGTTCATGGCGATAAAGAGGTAAGATCCATACATTTATACGTTCATTAATAGCATCATCCTCACCTTAATGAATATGTGTATATTTATAGACATTTTGGGTCGGTTTTGAAATGGTTCAGACTCCTTACACATTTATTCGATCATATGGTGCGGTTTTGGGTGGACTAGGCGATGCTGGTGCAAAAGAAACTGTTTGTGGTAACCAGCTACATTTAGATGCGAATGGTAATCCTTATTGGTGGAATGGAGGTATCTTGAGAGACAAGAATAAATGGTCAGACCGTTACATGAAATTCAGTCACTATGCTCAAGGAGAGGATTGGGAATTCAGTACCTCTTGTATTAAAGAAACTGATAAAATCAAGCCACTTGGTGAAAAAGAGATGGCCATTGGGGAAGCATATATTAAGCTTGATAAAAGCCATGGAAAGAAACCTTCACAAGAACAAGAGGAAGAAGTTGAGGAAGAGAAGCCAGCAGAAGAGTCAATAGAAGAGGAGGAGGAGGAAGAAGAAGAAGAGTAAACAAATATATGTACAAAGTTTCATTTTATATAATAAATACAAATTCAAGTATTATCACTGTTTTTGATGCTGATTTTTATTTTATTTCTATATATAAATGTGTATCTATAATTCACTGTCTAAAAAGAACTTTAGGCAACTATAGCCATTAAAGTCAAAGTTTTGCTCTGGACGGCAAGTACATCTCGAGTAAAGCGATTTCTCTGATGGACAATGCGTAAAGAAATTGGCGACGCGATAACCAATATTGTCCCAGAAATGGATATCATCTCTTGTCAGAAATAATGTTGCAGCAAGTGATTGAATGATTGGGTCTCCCCATCTCTCATAAAATATACCATTTGCTTGCTCCAAATAATTAAAAAAGTTTTGATATTTTTCACCTCTGTAAAAACTAATATCGGCAATCTATTCACCAATAATTAGCATTTTGTTCTTCTTTTCCCTTTCCTTTACCTTACCTGAAAATTATTCCAGAAATGACATCTATTGAATGTTTCAGAGTTTGGTTCCCAAATGAAATTCCAGAGAGCTTTTGGATTTTCCTTTTGCTGGACTATTTCCTTGTATTCCAATGCATATTTAACCACGTTGTCGTACAGCGTCGGAATAGTATCTGGATATTCGTATAAGGCCATCGAAAAAGAAGTCGTTTTCTTTGTTTCAAACATAGTCTGGAAGGGATCTTCATCCATAGGACAGGCATATTCAGTTCCTGCTTCAAATCTCCAACCATAATCCAATTCTTGCATAACTGGGTGTCTGTAAATGTTGTCAATTTACTATAGTTCTCTGTCTCACCTCCCCTCCCCCCAAAAAATAATATATTCGAAACCTTACCTATAAATGGTACCTGCCATAAATCTTGATTGGAAACGGTAATCCTCACTATCGCCAAACATAGTGCCGTTTAAATCAAGACGTGCCTGTGCTGCCTTTTTCATATCAGTGTTTGGGGGATATCCGTATAAATCCTTTGACACTTTTTCAAAATAGACCGGTGCCTTTGTTAAAGAACTTGCCAAAGTTGTAAAGTCTTTGGAAAGTTTCTGATCAGTGAAGATGACATAGGGGTAATTGCGATCCTTATTAAACTGATCTTCAAGACTTCGAATGGTGTGACGCAACTTTGTTAGTGATCCCGAATCGTCTTTTATAAATGTATAGAAAGCAGCTTTAAAACGGTTATGTGGGTAAACAAGTCGGCCCTGACTGGTCTGTTGCCAGGTTGTTACATCATTCTTAACAGTTGGTGGTAATGGCTTTGTAGATTGTGTGAACAAAAAAAGGCCTGTTAAAATAGCTAAAATAACCAGTAGAAAACGTATAAAGGTTTTGGCAGGAATCATTTACTATTCTACAAAAGTAAACAACAGCAATAATAAGGAAAAGAACAAAAGAAGGAGAAGAAAAGAAAAAAAAAGTTGGTTTCTCATAAAACTGAACCATCTTTTGGAGAGGCCCGCTTAACCAATCATTGGCTATGGCTTGTTGTTTGAACGAGTTTCTCGCATCGGAGTCGAACCAGAAAACAGTTATTGTATTAAAAGGACGATCTCTTTTATATTGCTGTTTCCAAATGCTGTTAATACCCAGAAAAATCTTCGGGTGTCTATTTTTAAAATCAAAAAAGATTTTCACGGAAATTTATTTAAGCGAAAACACCATGCTGATTTCCTGTCAAATTATTTCTAACCCAAAGAATGTTAAACATTCAAGTATAGCGATTATTGAGTGATTCAAATAACAAATATAACCCGAACAAAATAAATGGCTCTTACCTCTAGATCCATTACATTATCATTGATTGCTTTCTGAAATATATTTCTACTACGCTTATCACTTTTCTTTTTCTCAAATCGTCTCTACAACTTTATGGTTTCTTATCAATGTCTTGGAATAAACAATATAACGGCTTGTCATGTCATATTATTGGATTATCCTTACTCGACATACCCCTTCTTACTTGATTTGTTAAAGGTGTCTTATGTAATTAATAATGTATTGAAACATAAACTCATTTCAATAAGAGCCGAATGATAAAAAGGGCAAAAGGAGAGGAAAGGATAAATGAAATGATCTTTCTTTTTTATGTTCTTCTCCAGCTAAATGATCAGAGAATACAAATATAATTTGATCAATTATCATTTCTGTGCTTCTTTGCTTGAAGGGAGTTGAGATAGAAAATATCAATAAGACAACATTTCCTTGGCTCGCCTAAATAATAATGAAATAAAGTAAATCATTAATGCCTCAGCTATTATCAATATTATCGAGTAGAAGCGATGTAGGGACAGGACTCTTTTTTTTTTCCTTTTTTTTTTACAAGTGTTAATTGTAAATGTGGATGAAATGCTTCACAATACCCACTATAGAAACGTTGTTTTCGAGTAAAGCACAAATGATTGACTTTTCTATTGACTTTCTTTTGTTCTGCGAGTCTATGATTTTTAATTTATGGATGCTCCCAAAGTAAATTTCATAAATCAAAAATACCAAAAACAAAGAGAAACAATAAACTTATTTGTAACACTTCAGCAAACCTTGTACTACTTCATTAGACCTAACTCTAAATCTATTGACCTTGATGCTTGCAGTATTCTTTCGTTACCAGTTCTTTTACAACCTGAACTATAGCAACAATACTATACTTAAATTCTCACAGAAATGAAACTCATATTTGTATTAACACGTATAGAAATATTTTTATTATTATTATTAAATCTAAAGATTCACATGAATTTAAGTTTATAATTGAAAGAAAGTGCTTATTTCTTATCAGCCTTGTTTTCAGAATGGTAAGAATATTTCTATTTGGCTATTATATTATAATTACTAAAAACTAAAGTTGAAACTACTGTTTTTTTCAAGAAATTGAGAAGAATTTTGAAATTAATGAGAAAAGGGGGGAAATATTTTGAGAAATATTTTCAAATTAATGAGAAAAGCACAGAGAATTATTGAGAAAAATAGATTCAAGATGTCAAGATGAAGAGTTGGTTTGAAAAAAGAGATACTGACCGTTAGAAACTACATGTACTTGTTTATCATTTTCTATATATATCATCACTTACCACTGTGAAGAAGGAATAAGTTAGTAATCAAAGTCAATACGTTTTCCATTTCTTAAAACCTACCCAGAAGAACATTTTAGAAATAACTACCTGGCCAGGGTAATTATAATCCGCATTGTGTCATTCCGTAAGGCGTAACAGTGGTATCGTTTTGTCGAACCAAAGGATATTGTTTGA
>VCJK01001655.1:23783-43100 GCA_024139485.1 Backusella psychrophila | reverse complement strand
AAAAAAAAAAAAAAAAAAAAAAAAAAAAAATATAAAAAAAAAATGGGTGACTTGAAGTGCATTTTCATTTTTCATTTTTCTTTGTTGTTTATTATATTAATTTTGCTATGTCAGCTCAGTGGGTGTTTGGTCGCCATGCTGACCTTGCGGATCAACCGTATAATAACATGTGCAAAAACCAAGAAGGCTGGGTAATTGAATAAATGAGACTTTTGAAATGAAGCCTTTTCTTTTTTTTTTGTGTGTATGGTTTTTATTCAACTATTTTGTGTGTATAGGGTCCTTTCTCGGAACAACGTGTTCCGGATTTTACTCCATGTTTTGAAGATACGTATGTATCATAGTAATAACTTTATTTGGTTAAATAACCCATTAACGTATTTAATCTCATTCTTCATGTAGCGTTGTTACTATCGTCCCTTATGTTTTTGTTTTATTAGCAGGCTTTGCTCGATTCTGGATACTATCAAAGAGAGAGAAACTCTCTTCCGATATGACTAATAATTGGCTCTATTTTGTAAAGATGGTAAGAAAAAGCGCAACAATCTGGGCCGGGGATAAAATGCGAAAAGAAATTTTACTATGTGTCACAGCTACAGAATGGCATCAACTAAAATAATAATAATAATCATAGACTACATTGTTGTTGCTACTTTTCACTGCTGGCACAACTTTTATTATTTCAGCCATTGAGTCAGGCAATACCTGGTTGGATGATGCACAGATTTTGGCACAAGGAGTGACAATCTTGGTTTTGGTAAATATACCTTCTTACTCCACTTTTTCTGTTTTACTTTTGATCTGACACATTCTTTCCAAAATAAACACAATCAGGTATTCGTCATCTCGTTACACCATATAGAATACAGTCGCAATAGAATTTCATCAGCAGTTCTATTGTTTTATTGGCTTTTTATTATTATCGTCGATGGTGTCAAATTGCGTACTAGAGTGCTCGAAAAAGAATATGACACAAACCCTACACAATTCGGATTATTTGTACTTTCATATGCACTCTCGCTTGTTGTATTCGTTCTTGAAAACTTGGAAAGACCTAAAACTCAATACATTATGTTGGAAGAAGATGAGGTAAATATCAGTCTCAATTTGTGCGCGTACTGTGTTTGTTTTCAACTTAGAAAAATACTGATCAATCGTGTTACATTAAACGACAATAAATAATAGCATGAATCACCCGAAGAAAAGACAGATATCTTTGGAAGACTTGTTTTTAGTTGGATGACACCATTGATGAGATTAGGTTATCAGAAACCCTTAGTTATGGATGACCTTTGGTAAGTTGTGTATACAGTAGGAGAGACAGTGGTGGAAGATGTGGTGACTTGGGATTTGATTAATAATCCTTTCTATTGTTGTAACACAGGAACCTTAAAACCGAAGACCAATCAGCTGTCATCGGTGCTAGATTTCAACAAAACTGGGAAAAGGAAATGAAGAAAAAGAAGTATGGATTAAATCACAAAAATGGGAGAATGAGGTTAACCAGTAATATTATAGGCCATCTCTTTTACGTGCTGTTCTATTTACTTTGGGTGGTCCATTTGCCTTGGCTGCGGTATGGTTTTTATAGTGGGGGGGGGGTTTTTTCAATTGGATCTAATCAAATTATTTATTTTAAAAAAAATAGCTTTTTAAAGGTATTCAAGACGTTCTTCAATTTACACAACCTTTACTTTTGAAATTGTTGATGAGATGGGTGACTAGTTATTTGTCTGATGCTCCCGAACCCAGCTATCGTGGTATTCTGATTGCAGTTGCTATGTTTATCACCGCGCTATGTCAAACAATGTTCCTTCACCAGTACTTCCAGCGCTGTTTTATGACCGGCATGCGTCTCCGCGCCGCTCTTGTTACCGCTATTTATCAAAAAACCTTGGTTTTAAGTAATGCCAGTCGCCAGGATTCCACTGTTGGTGAGGTAGAGTATATCCGTTCCAACTGTGCTTTTTGATTTATAATATACTTACGAAATATTTAGATTGTTAACCACATGAGTGTCGATGCTCAGAGATTAATGGATTTATGTACATATTTCCATGTCAGTAAGTATTATTCTACTATTATTATTGGATGTATGGGGGTTAGCATTCAAATATGCTTATTATGTTTGCTGGTATATTATTTTAGTCTGGAGTGGACCTTTCCAAATCTTTGTTGCATTGTTTTTCTTGTACAACACAATGGGTCCAAGTGTTGGTGCCGGTGTTGCTGTTTTGATTTTGGCTATTCCACTCAACACATTTATTGCTGGAAAAATGAGAAAGTATCAAAAGACTCAGATGGGTAATAAGGACGCAAGAGTCAAGTTGATGGTAAGTGTCTTGATGAAGAACAACAAAAGGAAATGAAAGGTGCACCAAAATTTACATGGCTTTTTAATAGAATGAAATTTTAAATGGTATTCGAGTCATTAAACTTTATGCTTGGGAAACCCCATTCTTGGAAAAGGTAAATACAGGATGACCAAATAAATGATATTGTATAATAAATTGCTCCCTACTATAAAATAGATCAGCTACATTCGTAATGATCTGGAATTGGCCACCTTGAAAAAGATGGGTATCATGTCTGCCGTCCAAAATTTCACTTGGGCCTCAATTCCCTTCTTGGTCTCTCTTTCAACTTTTGCTATCTATGTCCTCGTTTCCAATACCCCACTTACTAGTGAAATTGCATTTGTTGCTATCGCACTCTTTGGTCTTTTGCAATTCCCTCTTACAGCCTTCCCTAATGTAATCACTTCTGTCATTGAAGCCTCTGTCTCGTTATATCGTATTGAAAAATATCTTTCCGCTCAAGAATTGGATCCAAATGCTGTTACTCGTAAAGATTATCGTGAGGATCCATCTTGGACCCCTGAAGTTCCTCTTGTTGAAATCAAGAATGGCTCCTTCAAATGGTCCTCTGCTGACCCCAAACCCACATTAAGCAACATTAACCTCGAGGTACTCAAAGGTCAAGTGACTGCCATTGTTGGCCGTGTCGGTTCTGGAAAATCATCCTTGATCAGTGCCCTTTTGGGTGACACCGTCAAGACGAATGGTCAAGTTATTTTACGTGGTTCTGTTGCTTATGTTCCTCAACAACCTTGGGTTATGAATGCCACTTTACGTGATAACATTGTGTTTGGTCATCGTTGGGATCCTACCTTTTATGAGAAGGTTCTTGATTCATGTTCTCTTAAGAGTGATATTGCCATCTTGAGTGGTGGTGATCAGACTGAGATTGGTGAGCGTGGTATTAACTTGTCTGGTGGTCAAAAAGCTCGTGTATCTCTTGCTAGAGCCATCTATGCTCGCGCTGATATTTACTTACTTGATGATCCTTTGAGTGCTGTCGATGCTCATGTCGGCCGCCATATTTTTGATAATGTCATTGGTCCTGAGGGTATCTTAAAAAACAAGGCCCGTGTCTTGGTTACCCATGGTATTTCCTATTTACCTCGTATCAATAATGTTGTTATGCTTCGTGAAGGTGAAATTAGACTCAACGGAAAGTATCAAGACTTGATGAATGAGCGCTCTGAACTTTATGCTCTTGTTACTGAATTCGGCAACCAAGCTCAAAGTGGTAGCAGTTCTGACAGGGAAGATCTTTCCAATGAGGAAACACTTGATGGTGAAGAAGAACTTGGTTCAGATGCTGCTTCTTTGGAACTTATGCCACGAGAAGAAGATGCCGCTTTGACTCGCCATCGTCAACGTATGGACAGTGATGTTTCTGCTTTGAGTTTTGCAACCTTGAGACGTGCCTCACTTGCTTCTCTTTCCAAGAGAGTCAAGGGAAAGAAAACAGACGACGAACGTTTAATGACAGTTGAAGAGAGTGCTCAGGGTAGCGTTGACTGGGACGTCTATAAACAGTATGCTAAATCCTGCTCGGCCATCGGTGTTGCTATGGTTATTATATTCCAGGTATTGTCTCAGTCTGCTTCTGTCGGTACCAATGTTTGGCTAAAGTACTGGTCTAGTTTGAATCAGCAAGATGGCGGTAACAACCATGTATGGTTTTATCTTGGTATTTATGCTCTTATTGGTTGCTCTTCTACCTTGTTATCCATGTTCCAAACCTTCGTTCTTTGGGTTTTCTGTGCTATCAGATCTGCTCGTGTCTTACACCAAGATATGTTACAGTCTGTGGTCCACTCTCCCATGTCCTTCTTTGATACCACCCCTCTTGGAAGAATTTTGAATAGATTCAGTAAAGATCAACATACTGTAGATGAAATGTTGCCTAGATTTTTCTCAGGATATCTCCGCGTTCTTTTCTCTGTAGCAGCTACCATTGTTATTGTAACCTTATCCACTCCTCTTTTCTTGACTATGATTATTCCTTTGTTCTTTATCTATATGTATGTTCAACGCTACTATCTCGCCACATCCCGTGAATTGAAACGTTTAGATTCAGTTGGTAAAAGCCCTATTTATTCTCATTTCCAAGAAACCATCTCGGGTGTCTCTACAATTCGTGCCTATGAACAACAGCGTCGTTTCGTTTTCGAAAATGAAGGCAAGCTTGATGATAATCAGCGAGCCTATTTCCCCTCAATTTCTTGTAACCGCTGGTTAGCTGTTCGTCTGGAATTCCTTGGATCCATAATCATTTTAGGCGCTGCCTTATTTGCTGTCCTTGGTGTCTTGTATGGAAGCTCTTATATCGACGCAGGTTTGGTTGGTCTCTCTGTCTCCTATGCTTTGAACATTACCCAAGCATTGAACTGGGTCATCCGTTCTTACTGTGAAATCGAAACCAATATTGTCTCTGTTGAACGTATTAAAGAATATATTGACTTACCTACTGAGAAGTACAATGCTGCTCGTAGCGTTGATCCCATGTGGCCTGAAAAGGGTTTGATTGAATTCCGTGATTATGCTACCCGCTATCGTCCTGGATTGGATCTTGCCTTGCGTGATATTTCCTTCACAGTTGCTCCCAGAGAGAAGATTGGTATTGTTGGACGTACTGGCGCAGGAAAGAGTTCTTTAAGTTTGAGTTTGTTCCGTATTGTTGAAGCTGCTAAAGGCTCTATTTTTATTGATGGTGTTGACATCTCAAGCCTTCGTTTGTTTGATCTCAGGTAAGGATAAACCGAGTTTTAAAATTCAATTTGTATTGACATGACATATTTTCTTTAATGTTTAAAGATCACGCCTTACCATTATTCCTCAAGACCCAGTTTTATTTGCTGGTACTGTTAGAGAAAATTTGGTAAGTTTTATATTTAGTTTTTTTTCATTTTTTTTTAATGAAACATACTTACCTTTCTGAAAATATATTTAGGATCCTTTCGGTACTCACGATGATGCCGAACTTTGGAATTCTTTAAAGCACTCCCACCTTTATGACTATATTTCAAACATGGATGGCAAGCTTAATGCAATTGTTCTTGAGGGAGGTGATAATTTCTCTGTCGGACAACGTCAGTTGATTTGCTTGGCCCGTGCACTTCTTCGTCACACAACTGTTCTTATCCTTGATGAAGCTACTGCTGCTGTAAGTACCTAATATTTTATGACTTGCGATGATTATAACCTCTTTTTTGAATATAGATTGATGTCGAAACTGATTCCATCATTCAAGAGACTATTCGTAAACAATTTGCTGACTGTACAATTCTTACCATTGCTCACAGGTATTTTTTTTTTCTAATATAAAAGAAAAAGAACAATGAAAGCTTTACTAATCATCTGATTTGCATAGATTAAACACAGTTATGGATTCTGATAGAATTCTTGTTTTGGATCAAGGTCGTATTGCTGAATTTGATTCACCACAGAATCTCTTGGATAACCAAGACTCTATCTTCTATTCAATGGCCAAGCAAGCCGGTCAGGCGAATTAATTTTATCTTCCTTGTGAAAGATAAACGCCTTGTTATTTATTTTTATCCACTATTTTGTATTAAATGAAGGTCTCTTCGATGTTAGATGATAAATAAATATATATTGTAGTATCTGAATTGTATAAATAATGGCGAAATAGAAGAGCATTAGCTCTAGCAATACTTTAAAAATGGAAGCCCTATGGTTATCAAGCTGTATATAACACTTTCTTTTCTTTCCATTTATTTATTGTGGAAATGGGCATAAATCTTGTTAGAAAATGAAACCTTTCATAGGGAAATTATATTTGCTGTCTAGCAGAAGATTTGTCCAAAACACCTACTTTCAATGATAATCCATAACTTTATTTTTTAATTTTAAGCAAGTACGATACAGTTTGAATAGTGAATACTAAGGTTTTAATTTGAATACATTTGATGATATTTAAGTTTATAAACAACTACATGGCTCATATGTATACTATGAAGAAAAAATAAACTGATTGTTAGAGGTTGATCTTTTTTATACTCAGAATGGTATCTTTTTTCGACTATTATTATTTGCCAAAGCTTATTTTACCTTTATTTATAACAACGAGATTACCTAAATCGTTTGTTCGGGTTAATGGATGACTCTTAAATTATTCACAAAAATAAAAAGCGTTCGTCAAACTCAAACACATAAAGCGTATTAGCTTATGTATACAAAGTGTGATTTCTAATCCAATATTATTTATAGAACCAAAACAGGAAGAGAGCTGTATAAACCATGTCAACTTCATCAAGTTATTCTTTTAGGGTATACATATACCCTCGATTGGTATTCTTGCTTATTGTTCTCACCTGAGTTACAATGTGGCTCTGTTGTACAAATTTTGTCAAACATTTTTCAACCCCTTCAAGATTGTGAACGTTTTACATCAAAGGTGATGCGGTGTAGAAATAAGATCAATTCTAGAATATTTTAATACTTATATATGTTAATATATGCTATCAATATAGTATACATATTATCAGCAACTGAAATTCACCTCGAAAAATAAAAGGCTAGTGAAATTGATACTACCCTTTAATGTAAAAATACACTAGTATAAATACAATATTGAAGTTGAGGATTTAAAAGAATTGTATTTTTCAATTCTAGTGAGTTTAGCTCGATACTTAATGACGGAGCTATGACCACCTGTTGAGATAACTTGTAAGCATTTATGGTGACCTTATTTGTAGACCATAAAAAATAGTTTGTGTACCACCTCCAAATCGGCTGATATTTGGACTACAATCTAGTAGTTGATTTAATTTGAGAAAGAAAGCACATGTCCAGTGATGCCACAAATTCTAGTTTTTATTTTACCGAGGTACCACTGACGTTTCTGTGCGTATCACCTCCCTTGTCTATTTTGCAGTTCTTTTGGATCTACGATTAAACTTTACGCATACGTATATTTGCTTGCAAACTGGGTTTCTAATTCTCAAAAGCCGAAAAATCTAAAAATGAAAAGATAATGCCTTTCTACGTGCTTATATATTAACGACTTTCAAAGTGTTTTGTACCGCTTCTATCGATGCCATTAATTAGAAATGATTGATCACTAGCAAAACACGGGCCACCAAGTATTACCAAATGGTGGGTGCTACCATTTTAGACTTTCTAAAAGTACATAATACAAGTGTTACTTCAGATTATTTTTAAAGAGAGGAACAAATAGTAACTACTTACGTATATTCTTGATCCAAACCTTAGAGTTTTTATTACATGATAAATGTCAGAATACAAATATATACATACAAAAAAGGCTCATTGAAAATTCTGGAAACGTGATCTATATTTTTTTACAGGTGGTATCAAATGTCCCCAACAAATCCCTCGTTCTGGATTTCGGTCTTGTGCAAACCGCTCTAATTCCCTAAAAAAGATGAAATAAAATCTTTTTTTTAAAAAAAAGAAAAAAAGCATAACAGAAATATTTCTGGGATAGTAATGTTTATTACATTTGTGTATGACAGCATTTATATAGCTTAAGTTAAAGTGCTTATTCTTTTCTGTTTGACATGTATCTTCTCTTTTTGCTATGGTCACAATCTGACAAAATTAAAATCATACACCGAAATAAATACAAAAAATTGGCTGTATATTCTGAAGTCTATTTTTTTAAGAAAAAAAAATCTGTTTTTTCTCATGTTTTCTTTTTCTTCTTTATTATTACTGTTTTCAACTTTTTTTCCGGATACATTTGGTACTTGAATTTTGTTTTAGTATAAATCAAACAGTTACTAATTGCTAATATTTAGGCCATTTTTAGTTTCTATTACTGCATCCTCGATCTAGAGTTTCATTCAGAGTTAAGGAATAAAAACAGTTTGTGTCATTTTGTATTTAAATAAGAGTCTCCCATCTAAACCCTTCTTTTTTTTTTTTACAATATGAATCATACGATTTCTATTTGCGTAACAAAATACATAAGACATAAAGACATACATGGAATTTAATTTGGATATGTACCAATTTAGATATTAACTTTTCGTATAAATACCATCAATTATCGTATCATCACAGTATCTACTGATAATCCTCTTCAAAGTACAATTTCACAAACTGTATGCACGATGTTGATACCTGAAAATTCGAGCCCATTCATTCAAGAAGTATATAAAAGACCAAGACCAGATAATCCTAGACCCCGACCAAGGCCAAACTCCCCAGATCCTACACCAGAGCCAAGTTCTCCAAGTTCTCCAAGTTCTCCAAGTCCCCCAAGTTCTCCAAACTTTTTGTTGATAAAAAATACCCAGTACTTCTAGATGAGGCATGTTGAAATCTATATAGTCTTTTCTAGCAGGCTTCCTTTTCTTCTCTTTTTCCTTAATTTTCTTTTCTTAAAATATTTTTGTACGTATTGATATCAAAAATTAAGGCTGTGTATAAGTCGGTTTCTATACCTATTTATTATTTTTTTAGATGGGTTTATCTCTTCATCACTTGTCATATTACTGCTATGCTTCGATTTCGATCAAAAACGATTGGTTACAGTTATATATCTTTATGTGTCATTAATACTATCATCTACTCATTCACTTAATATTATAAAAGACTGTATAATATTTAATTTACATATTGAAAACAAGATTTTCATTTTTGTATACATATAAAAAGCAATAAATAAATAAAGGAAACACATTGTAAAATACGTCTTATACCAACCGTTGAGGTTAAAATGGTGTGTGAAAACCGAAGAATATGATCATTATAAATATTTTTATAACGTTAAGCATACATAATTTCTTTTCAGAGTTTAGCTTACTATTAAATTAACTTAACTTTTGCCCGGGTGGCTGCTTTCAATTGTAGATTTTCACTCCGTCCTACTTTAAACATCCTATCCCGAGGAACCAAAGACGCTCCAGCTAAATCTTTATAAGCGAGTTCCGTATTTACACACTCATTAACTAAGGCATTTTGAATGGATATCTAAACTTTATCCAATTAACTTGGAAGTATCCACCGGGTTAATGAAAAACTTAAAACCAACATTGTAATAAGATGATTATAAGAGATCAATGAATCGGAATATTATTTTAGATATTGACTTTGTAACTCAAACTCTTGCTAAACATTCACCTGTAATTGAGAGGCTTAATGGGAAAGGAGCAATCGAAGAAATAAATTAAGAAGCTAACTCCATGTCTTTGTTCATAGAAATAGAGTAAAACCTTAGAGTTTCCTCATTTTATTTTCAAATGAAGCATCTGCCTATTCCTAACAGAACAATTATTGTGCTTAGGTTCGCCCAATGTATAGTATGTTTATTTGATGGGATAACTACTTCTAATGAAGTCGCTGTATTTTAATAATGAGCCATACACGTGTGTTTGACCTTCACCTTATGAATTGTTAACATAAATATTTAAACTGCTATTGTCTGGTGCTCAAATATTGAATGTTAGACAGCATTTGAACTCTATGTTACTGTACAATAGTGTCATTTTTTCATAGGAATAGAGTTTATATTGGACATCGATAAAAAGGATTACGTATAATTGAGAACTAATTTAAATGGAGCTAGAAAAGAATACTACAATCTCCATGCAAATGGAACGTTTCAATATAACTTGGGTATAAGGAGATATTTCCAAGAAAGCACGTTTTCCATATTCGTCTGAATATAACCTCGCTTTGTGAGAGTATTTCTTTGTGCGTCGGTTGGAGTGTGAATTTAAATCTCGATAATACATATTGATTCTTTATAAGTCCATAATTGTTGCTAAAAAATGCTTAGTGAGTAAGGAATACAAGCAAATGGTAGCAAATAGACACGTAAGACTAAAAAAAGAGAGTGAAAGAAAAAAGAAATAGCATGGAGAAAAATTCCGTCAACTCCGTTCTATAAACGTACTCAATTGATTTATTTCTTTTCCAAAACTCGAGGACCGGCTCGAAAAGCTGTAAGTAAAAAATGAGGTTGGTAGTCTCATTAGTAGTGATTTATACTAGTAATACGTGTTGCAAGAGAACCATGGATACGAAGTTTAGATTTCGACATTAAATGCAGTATACCATTTAAATCTTCCCATTGCCTTGCCACACTCAAAATATCAACTCCTAGAGTAAGCGACATCGTTACATTTCAAAGTAACACTCAATGATCTCCCAATAAGGATAGTCGCTAAAATCTAATATAGTCAGTCATCTCAACCTTGACTAAAAGCATGCTCTACTATTCTAAGCATACTATAGCTGTGTTCCATTCTATTAGCAAGAATAAGGTAAGCAACATGAATTAAAAACGGGTATATTGAAATAGCTAGTGATTTTTTTCAGGCTTTGTTAATACACGATTACAAATACTAGGTTTTCAAAGAACCTGATAACTCTTATTTAAATCGTATAATATATCAAGGTGACCATTTATTATTTCTTGAAACAAAGTATATATGTACAACGTTCGACAGCAACTTTATCATATGATCCATAATGCTATTTAGATTAAAGAAAGCTTTGAGTGACGAAATTAGGTGTACTTGAATATTTTTCCGTTGTTACAATATGGCTTCATACTATTTGATTGTGGCACGCTGAATGATACAATGACAAAGGTTCAGTCTAGACTTCAGTCAAGTTGTGCATATTTTAATATTGAGTAAACACCCAAACTGATCTAATATGATGATACTAAACTCTTCTAAAGGTTTCTTGGTGAATTAAAAGCAATAAATCCTTGTATTTAAATGGTCTAAAGGCTGAGTATCCTTAATTGCGCCAGTTTCTACGAGAGTACTAATTTTTGATAAGCTACCGCTCACTTTTTAAACAGAAAAGGTAAATGGAAGCACTGTTAATATCAAAAGTTATCATTTTATTTCCATCTACCTCAAACACATATATAATAAAACTGTTCAGGATGTATGTAAAGCTTAAAATAAGCTTCTAATCGTTAAGATAGTAAAACATTCTCAATACATCGGCGTAACTGCTGTATGTTACATTGACTTTCACTTAATGATCAATCTTTTTTCTAAAAAAAAAAGCTATACCAGTCCCAAGAAAGAAAAAAAAGAATGAGAAAGAAACAACAAGGGAAAAGAGGAACTTTAAATTTAAATGTTACAAATATACAAATGTGAAGATTATACTAGAAAAAAAATCGATAATTAGAGCGATACTTCAAGAATTTTAAAAATAAATTAAATTAACTGTGCTAGTGCTTCATTTTAAATCACAATATCATTTGAATCAATGATCCGTTAAATTTATCTAAAAAATAACATAGTGATAATGAAAACTATGGATCTTCACAACTTCTCAGAGTCACAGGTTCCATATCAAGATAAAGTTGCCTTTAATTTTACGCGGTTTGAAACGAGATAGAAGTGGTAAACACCCCGACAGGGGTGACCACCTCTTCTGTCATTCTTTTTTTTTTTTTAAATCGATCTATTTAGGAAAGCGATGTATTCGTCACTAGAAAATCTGAGTAATATACATATGCAGTAACCACTGATCCTCTCCTGATTTCTAAAATATATACCATCACTAATTTAAAGCGTGATATTTCATGTTTCTAAATTAAATACATACGTTTTACTTCATGTAAGGTTTTGCTCAATTGGCTCAAGAAAAGAGTTTGTTTCATTGTACTCAATGCTGTTGTGAAGTAGCACAAACAGAGGCTGAGTATTTTGTTTTCCCAATATTTAGAATTCACTATATTCAATGATCGAATTTCCAACAAACTACGGAATTTCCACAGAAAATAAAATGACACAGGGCTTTAACTCAGAGACAAAAATATGCCTTGGAAGCATTTAATAAGAAACCCCAAATCATTGTGGAGTGATGCCTTTCCACTCGTCTGAACTTAAATGTAGAATACTGAAAGCCTCTCTTTTTGTAAACAGAAAATATAATAAATGTAATAGAGTGTATAGTATCCAAGTATGACAAATAAAAGGTTAACCTCTATTGTCTTTGACGTATGTATTATTGTGATAGTCTGTGTAACTCCAGGGCTCCTAATCATTGATTCCTTTAAAACAAGGTTGGCCATTCAAATTCCGTCATCTGATTAACATGAGCTTTCAGGCTTCAATGCACTATTTGCTTTTATTGATAATTTTAATGAATTATTTAGTCATAAATTATATATATATAATTAAAATATAGTGGTGTGTATAAATCTTGTATCCATTTGAGAAGTTATTTTGTTTAATGCAAGATAATTTATTTGTTTTATGCAAATAAAACTACTGATCGTGCCAAATTACTTTTAATAGCAAGTTATGCCCAAGTCATATATGTTTTTGGGATTATACACAAGGTATATTTGCTTAATAAAAGAGAAAGGAATGGTGTCATTCCAAATTAATAATAAAAAAAGACCATCATCACCACCAGGGTTCTGTCGATGGTATATCTTAAAAACGACAAAATCTGTAGGAGAAGGTGAGATCAAGTTGATCGACTTATAAAGAAGTTGTACGGGATTAATCCAATACACTATCTTGATCTTGTCATAAAAAATATTTAAAAATAGACAACACGTTCAAACTTATTTGTAGGCTATTGTTTTCATATACTATTTTGTATTATCTGAAAAATATTTTCGATCTTATCTTATCTTTATGTCACATGAATTAAAAAAAAAAGCAGTAGAGAGATTTTTTTATCAAAGACATATCTAGCGGAAGAAGGTGTATTATAGCTAAATATCACATTGAAATAGTGAGAATACTATAGTCGTCTAAGGCTGCTCAACATGTCAGAAAGAGTAGGGTGACAATACAAAGGTCAGACTGCTATATTTTGTAAATATCGATTCACAGGAATATCACCCAAAAAGATTTTGAAAAATTATTTAAGAATAATAAACAAAATCTTTAAACAAACAAGGATCAAGTGTGTGCGGAATGTATTCATTAGATTTATACATCAATTTTTTTTTAATAACAAAAAAAGGACGACCTTTAGTAAGACTTTCATATTGGCTTTCATTCATTTTAATGAATATGGTGATATGGTCTCTTCTTTGAATAAGTAAAAATAGACATAATTTTGCAAGTAATACACTACATATATTTATTTAAACTAACAAAGTGAATTATAAAAGAAAATAAGAGTAATCGAAAAAAAGGAAGGGGCGAAAAGTAGAACTTAATGGACAAAACCTTGATTGATATTTGTAGATCAGTTAGTGTGTAGATATATATATAATAACGGCGACAATGTAGGTGCGGTCGATTTTTATAATTCGAGCAAATTAATATTAACCTTCTTCCTTTATAAAGCTTCCACTATTCATAAACACCACGTTTTGCCATGTCTAATTCTATGGCCTCTATTGCATCTGAAACTTTTTTAAATCTATGGCTTTCATCAACGAGATCTAAAAGTCCTGCCTTTTTAAACACTGATAATGGCCTTTCTCTTAATCTAATGAAATACACTTGGACCCCTCTTTCGTGATATGTCTCAACAATTTCTAAAAGTATTTGCACAGCGCTTTGGGAAATGAATTAGTTACATCGATAAAAAAAATATAAAAATAAATACTAAAAAAATTACCTCGCATCAATAGAGGGCATACTACCTAAATCAAATATAGTATATAATGATTCAGTTCTACGGGGGCTTTCAGAAGGATGGATTGACATATCACCAAATAATTCCAAACGCCGTAATCTATCTTTAAGTTGACCTAATATATATGGTTAGTATGTTTTTGGATGCCCCCAATACAGTTTATTTGTTTATGTTTTTAATTTTTACCAGTGTTAGCGAAAAATAAAGGTTCTTCGATTCTCACGATAAGGACATCTTGAAGAGGTTCAATTTCATCAGGATTATCTTTGATTGGCTTAAACTTATTGAGTGTTCCTTTAACTCGACCCTATATACAAACGTATTATTGTAAAAAAAAAATGTACAGTTCGATATGAATATAAGCATTTAGGCATACCATTATAGAGATTCGGGGATAGCTGGTCTCGCGAATAGTCACAAGAAGCGAAAGGGTAACAGCTAATAATGTACCAAACTCAAGCGAGATTATCAGCGTTGAGAAAAAAGTAATAAGTAGTAAACCAAGATCTTTCCATGCTCCTAGTTTAAAAATAAAATGAAGGTCTTCAGGTAATTCGAAAAGAAGCGACAACACGGCTACAAAAATAATAGATGAGAGAACTGCTTTCGGTAGGTAATGGAAATAAGGCAAAAGGAATAATATAGCTAAGAGAGCAATAACTCCTGCTACCAAACAAGCCATTTGAGTACGTGCTCCTGCTCTATCATTAATTTTACTACGAGATACCTTTGATAAATCACATAAAGTAAGTAATAAGGTATAAACTACTCCCATTTTTCTTTTAAAAAAAACAAAACAAAACACAAAACTTACAGATCCAAAAGCAGGTATTCCTTGAAATAAACCACTAAACACATTTGCAATTCCTAGTGCGACCAACTCACGGTTGGCACTCACCGAATAATTATGCTTGCTAGAATAAACCTTTGCAATTACAATTGATTCTACAAATCCAATTATAGCAATCATCGCTGATGTCACCAATAAATCCTTTAGGTGCTTATTGGGAGGCAGAGCAGGAATAGATGGTATAGGAATCCCTCCATTATCAATTTCCCCCAAAATAGCCAAACCTTTATTTTCCCAATCAAACACATCTGTTAAAATGATTGATACCACCACCACAAGAAGTACATCCGGAAAAAGCTGAAAAAGTCTTGAGTGGCTCCATTTTGATTTCAGTATTCTCATACCCAATAAGATTGTGACAGCAACGATGGATACTACAGTTGATAATACATGCAAATGTTGAACATTGCTGATAAGAAAATACAACCGGTCAATAGTTGTTGATGCTTCTGTGATTCCCCACTTTTGACTAAGTTCCACCAATCCCATAAGTGTGATGGCTTGTTGCACCATAACAACCACTGCTACACCACTGATAAATCCGCGTAAAAGGGCCCGACTCATAAGGCTATCAAGGAAACCTAGTCGGAAGATTCCGAGCAGCAAAGTGAAAATGCCCACGAAAAAAGTCATAAGACAAGCCCAAGCTAATGGATTGACTTCATAGTCATCTGACTTCATATGCCCCTGTTGGGCAATAGATGACCCAACCAGCAACGCTAAGGGTGCTTCTGGTCCGACCGACATTTGCCTTAATATCAAATCACGTATTTAATTATTTTTTTTGGAATCCTCCCCCCCTTTTTTTTTTCTTTACCTTGACATGCCGAAAAAAGCGTATGAAATAGCAGGAAAAGCAATACCATACAAACCATGAATAGCATCAAGTCTGCATAATGCAGTTGCATAGGATAACCCTTGGGGTATCATCAAACACGATAACGTTACACCTGCTAGAAAGTCTCCTAAAAATAAGCTTCCCCTATATTGCGGCAACCATTGCAAAATCGGGAGGTAGTACTTGGATCTGACTTTTAGGACTGTCCAAAAATCCTTTGGTGTTTCCCCGGGTAAAGCTGCAGAGGGTACTTTTTAAAGAATATGGATAATTGAAATAGATAGAAAGAAAAAGTGTCAAGTTAAACATCATGTATTTGAAATTGATTCATATGTAAGCTTACGAGGAGACGACGTTAAATATCGAGGAACTTGGTCTTCCAGACCCATCAAAGCTGTTGTTTCGTGTGCGTTGGGAGGGAAGGTTTCGTCGTCGTCTATATCTTCAACATGAAGGGACCGAGTACCTAAAAACCTCTGTTAGGGTGTTTGAGCAAAATATGATAAAAAATCATTCTACTTTACTACTGGTGTTACAATACTCTGTATATTGAGTCATAATAAAGTTTACTTTAATATGTATAAATATAAATGAAAAAGAAAAAGGAAGCTAAAAGATAACAAAAATGCTCCCTTTTTATAAGTTTTTTTTTTGTGCGCGCATATATGTATTAAGTATCACTTCACGTTTTTATGCAAAAATAACATGATGGATACCGGCAGACAAACATGGAAATGGAAAATAGGACGTTGACAGGTTCGAGGGCCAAAACGAATTATTTTTCAGATTTCACTTACCCCTAAATTTTATTATTTAGGTGCACATTCTCTTCCTTCTAAAATATGATTTTCTTTTTTTTTAAAAAAAAAATACGCCAAATGATCCATGCATCAAGAAGCCTTTGTCTTTTCTATAATCATCATTCATTTAAGGAATTTTTGATATAAAGTTGCTTCTATTTACCAATTTGAGATGATAGTGGTGATCTCGTGTAATATGACCTACTCAAGGTGTTATATATATTCGAAAATGGAGTGGCCATATGATAAATAACCATTGAGATCGTCTCCATATACGAAGCATTTATATCACATGATTAGATAGAGTGCTGGATCCGTAAACCTTATCATCCCATTGATTTTTACGACATAATAGTTCAATATTATTAATTCGCTATACTTTAAAGTTTGCACGACTTGCCTTGTCCAGTTTGTGTTATCTTCACACTTAGAGATTAAGCTTGTTCTAAAATTGAAGCGGAGTATTATAAAATAAATTCGTCAATACATTCTTTCAGATTGTCGATGGCCTCCTTCTATTCTACTCATCATGCATAATAACTTAAAATTAGATTAAGTATAAATAAATGTAAATCAAAACAATGTTATAAACTAGGAAGTCCATTTATATTTGATAAATTATGCTGCAGTTAATATCACTGCAAAACCAGCATCTGACCACATGTTAAATAGCAATGACGAACAAAAAAAAGTGTTAGCTTAATGCAAAATATTGTAGGTTAGCATATCCTAATCGAGAATAATAGGAATCGGAATTGCTATCTTCTCTTCTTTACAAAGCTAACGGCGATAATGTATAACAAAAAGAATAGGAGGAACTTAGTTGAAATAACTGCAAACAAATAATTGGTCAAGTCAGTACCTAGCGTGATTCCCTTAACTGCTCGATGCAGTGTGAAGATCACAGTATAGCTCAGTGAGTTTCAGGACGGCCTCTGAAGAACAGTGTCCCTAATATCTCTACATCACACTGCTCGTACATCAGCATTCTACCTCCTGAGATTTTTAATACCTATTGAGCACTTTCTAAACCTTTATTTGTTTGTTTATTTCCCGAAGTATACTTCTGCCAGGTTAATGCCATTTTAAAATCTTCCGTTTTTTTTTCCGTTGCCGAAACTTTATTTATCACAGTGAACTACATATTTCTTACGATTATCTAGCTACCAGATTACGCTTCTGTAGGTGAGATGATTTTACTTTTTACAGACGAAACATAGCTAAATCCTCGATATATTTCAATCGTCAATTTTTTTTTTTTAATGAATTTACAGTCAGATAGCACACTTTCATTCACTTTATAACCTATAATATACTTTACCAAAAATCGGTTTTCTTTCATCATTGTACAATATGAGCATCGTATCATTTATTCCAGCCAATTGTTATATTTCATTTGCTTTCAGATAAAAAATTACGCAAGATCATCTCAAAACTTACGCAATATTACTTAACACTAATATTAGAGATCCCATGAAAAAAGTGATAAGATAGGAAAATATAAGGAATTTGACATGACATTTGGATTACTTTTTGTTTGATTTCTCATGGAAGACCATAATAAAGGTTACAAACACAATAGCTCGAGGTTGAGGAAAATGCCAGAAGTTATTCAAGAAATATGACTGGATAATGTGATCGGAGCTCACCTTTTTGCACTTGCGTAATCCCGTATAAAAACGGTCTTTTAATCTTGCCTATATAAAAGTTGCTCTTCATTACTTTTTCTCCTGATTATTTAGTTAAAGTAATAAATAAAATAATAATGGTTGATATTGTTGTCCCTCGTGAATATGGCTATGTAAGATAACGCGTATGAATATTAAATAAATGAAACATGGTCTTAATTGTCCCTTCCTCCCGTCCCTGCTTTTCTCTTTTAGGTCCTTGGTGTTGCCGCTTTCAGCGCCCTTCATCTTTTCAGCTTAGGTGTCAAGGTCGGTCAGGCCCGTAAGGCTGCTGGTGTTGAGTATCCCTATGGTAAGTTTATTGCGTTTTTTTGGGTCGAGATAAATACATCGGATGATTAACCGATTTTATCGTCATAGCCTACGCTGAAAGAGCTGAAGCCGAGAAGGATAAGAAGAAGCACATTTTCAACTGTGTTCAACGCGTTCACCAGAATTCTCTTGAAATTTTCCCTGTTTATTCCACTCTTTTGTTGATTGGTGGTCTTAAGCACCCTGAAGTCTCTGCTGGTGCTGGTGTTGTCTATATTTTGGGTAGAATGGTCTTTTCTAGTGGTTATGCTACTGGTGAACCCAAGAAGCGTGTCCGTGGTGCTTTCTACTACCTTGGTGTTCTTACTCTTATCGGTACCGCCGGTTCTACCATCTACAACCTCCTCAAGGTTTAAACATAGTTTTTATTCACTATACATATATTTTTTTGTAATAAATTATCTATTCCCCTTCTAAAGTTCCATATTGTGTCAAGCATGGGAAAATAATAATTATTGTACGACTTTTATTTATTGTGGTAGAAAAACATTATCAAAAAGTAATGAATTAGATAGTGTATTTAAGAAACAAACGAATAGCTCTTATTGAAAACAATTAATGAACATCTATGTCCTTTAAAAAAACAAGAACTTGTTAGGTCATCTTTGAGTAAAGTCGATAAAACTGTTAGTTTTTTTTAATTAGAAATTGTTCTTAGGTCTTGAAACAGTGCGTGTTTTTTTTTTTACTACAGCATTTTATTTCCAAAAAAAGGGTGTACACGTAATTCCCACATTTGGATAAAAAAATAGAGCAAGTTTTATAATGTTGTACCACCTCAATAACCAATGGAGAAACCTTAAGTATGAATTGGGAAAAAAAAAGTAACGTTATGAGTTTTTGAATTTGTTTGATCATTCTAAAAGAAATGGCTATTGCAAATTGCGATAAAAAAAAAACCGACTTTTTA
>VCJK01001653.1:58558-69206 GCA_024139485.1 Backusella psychrophila | reverse complement strand
CAAAAAAAAAAAAAAAAATAGCACCAGAGGTGTTACTTGAACAAGGATATGGTGAAAAATGTGACATGTGGTCTACTGGGTAAGTCTATAATAATGTCATAAAATATGGACTATTTGTTTACTCTTTTTATTTTATTTTATTACTTATAATAGCGTCATTACATATATATTGTACGTAAATGATCCACAATAAGGCATTATCATATATAATAACAATATGAATACAATAGGTTATGTGGATACCCTCCGTTCGGCTCAGAAGATATTGAATCAATAGACGACATCAGACATGGACGGTATGAATTCCACGATAAATATTGGAGAGATATCTCGGACGACGCAAAGGATTTCATTTCACATCTTATAAATGTGAATGTTTCGGAGAGATTAACTGCAGAGGACGCTTTAAAGCATCGTTGGATAACGAGTGATGACATCAGGGATGTTGATCTTTTGGCGAATGTGCGTGAAAACTTTAATCCCCTTCGTAAATTGAAAGGTGTAGTGGCTGCCATCACCGCAATGAACAAGCTTAAAAGTACCATGAGTCAGCATTCTGGACTGAATCAAACGCTATCACCAACAGAGAATGTTGAAGATGAAGAAGCAGAGAAATCAAATGACAAACAAGACGAATGATACCATGAGAAACAATTTAGTTAGTTTTTTTTTTTTAAAAAAAAAAAAACTTGTTTTCACTTTCTTTTATTTCATGTATTTATTTATTGTTTATTTTTACTATTGAATATATCTATTTTTTATTATTATTATTATATATATATATATATATTATGAATCACACTTATTCGCTTTTTGAAGCACGCATAATATAGTTCACTTCAAGTGACTCAAAACCACCAAAACCAACCAAACCATTACGGTTAGTGACTTGCCATTTTCGATTGATGGGATCCCAAGAGATGCCACGGATATCTGCCACCTTCCATTCATCCCCAAACGACTCGATGGCCTCGCGCATCTCTCTACTCTTAATATATTTACTCCAATCGTGCGTACCGTCATGCACCATGCCCAGTACTTTCTCTGCTAAAAAGACGGTCAATGCATAGGCAACAGGAGTGCGTGACATGGTTGAAAGGAACATGCTACCGCCTGGTTTGGTGAGTTGAGCACATGTACGAAGAAACTCAAGTGGTTGGTTGACATGTTCAATGATTTCCATAGCAAGTACAACGTCAAAGCTTTCATTTTGAGCAAGCAATTCCTCTATAAACAAGAGAGAGAGGTGCTTTTTTTTTTAAGCTGTGTGTCTATTGTTCCTGTCATTTTTTTTTTTACCTGCTGTTGAATTGCGGTAATCCAATTTACCAGGACCTGTCCACAGACTTGGATCTTTGCGTGAATGTAATTTTGCCATTTGAATATTATTAGCAGAAGCATCTGCACCCACAACATTACCGCCTAAACGTACAAGGGACTATCTATCGCTTAATAAAAACTCTCCATATACTTGCTAGTTTTCCCCTATCTTTTACCTCAGATAATAAACCACCTCCACAACCTATATCCAACATACGTAAACCATCAAAGGGTTTACCACTCAATGCAGCCTCGCTATTAGAACCCACAAGCTGATCTCTAACATAGGAAACGCGAGGTGGGTTCAATAACTGAAGCATGGAGAATTCACCCGATGGATCCCACCATTCTGCTGCCTTGTCACTGAACTTTTGGACTTCTGCCTTATCTACTGTACTGAAACTAGGCTTTGCTGTTGTATAGTGGCGTAAAAGTGACCAATGTCCCCTTGATAAAGGTAACCCTTTTTTTAATCGCAACATGTGTAAAGATTCTCTTTAAAAAGAAATAAATGCTGCATATTGCCCCAGCCAGGTTTTAGCTATTTTTTTTTTTTAAAATAAATAAATAAATTGACGTCACAAATTTGGCTCAAGGTTTTGACAGCTTGATTGTCTTGTAAAGATATAAGTGTTGAAGTCTTTTTCAAGAAAATGAGAATAAAATTCAAATTGTTGAGAAATATTTTCAAATTAATGAGAAAAGGGAGAATAATTATTGAGAAAAAGTGCATGAGAATATATTCCTGGTATAGAAGATTGCTTATATTATAATATAATCCAATATATAATGGAGCAATTGAAGTATGTTTATGTCTAAATGGGCCTTATTCAGCATCAATTCCACTAAATGTCATTGAAAAGTACCTGTATGAAAATTAAAGTGAATTGATATAGGTTAATATGTCTTGTTTCACTTCCTTAATACAGGCATCCAAATTAGTACACAAAGTGGTGGAGTTTTTTCGATGCCAAAATGTAAATATTCATCAATACTTCATCATCATCAGATTTTATAATACCAAAGTGCAAGGCTCAAAAATCCAGGATATTATTCCATTCTGGCCATATGAACATTGTTCATTGTTGAAATAGCTTGTACTTTTGCACTTTGGAACCCTTCACTTCGGTATTTTAGTTTTTGTCCTTTGCAGTTTTGCACTATGCAGTTTTGCACTATGCACTTTCGAACTATGCACTTTTGCACTATGCATTTTGGTATTAAAAAAGAAACCATCTTTTCGTAATTGATTATAAATAATCAACATTTGACATCAAAACTATAACGAAATCTCTTTCCTCTTCAGTATTGTTTTAATAATAAGGATCCCAATAACAGCACTTTGACGAAATATCTTTCCACTTTTGATCAATTCGTTTGCCACTTGCCCGAGCTCTTACTTTAAGGTTTAAACCAACGTAATCACGATGGGAAATTTAAGCAGTGAGTTTTAAATCGAAAAATCGGTGGACACCTGGTGGACATGCGGTGGACAAAAAAAGTTTAGCGGAGAAAATTTTAAAAAATTTCCCATCGTGATAATTGTGATACAAAATCGTCAGCTTAAACAATATGTTTGATTATTTTGAGTTTGACAGAATCTTGATCTCTTGAATGAACTTTTATTATAGCAATAAATTACTTTTTTTTTTCTTTTTCTTTTTTTTTAAAAAAAGTGAACGCGTAAAAGAGAAACATATGTATATTTTTTTTTTATGTTTATCTTGATGATAACACATCGAGAACCCTTAAATACTTTGGGTAAATTTATTTATATATTTAGTATATTTTACATTCATTTTATGTAATCAATTGACTGACTTATTCTTCCTGTTTTTCTCAATAACTCTCTCTACTTTTCTCAATTATTCTTATTTTATTTCTCAAAATCTTTTCCCCCTTTTCTCATTAATTGAAAAAAACAGTAAAGTGAATGATCTAAATAGCATCCATAATTTTGAATATAATAGCCCAATGCAATTCGCATTTATGTGACAATTTGATCGTAATGATTTTCTGTTTGCTTGCTTCAAAATTAGAGCATTCTAAAATAGAGAACGCTATTTCTCTTTTACCATAGAGTTAGTAGATGATTCGTTATTAGAGTGCATATACAGTAGTTGCATCACTAATCAAAAAGTACTTTCGTCATGACTTTTGTCATTTTAGTTATTTTCTGAAATGTTTCAAAGATGTAATCTCTTTTTCGAGAAATATGCCGGGGCGCCAACAAGAGAACACTTAAAAAAAAATATACACATGTATATTGGGTTTGATAACTTCTTGGTGTTTTTAGCTTGTCTATTTGAGCTCTTTATATGGTATAAGCACAAATAGACGTGGTGTGGTATACACATGTGCTAAGATGCAAGTTTAATATGTGTCAGATTAATTAATATTTCTCTTCTTCCTTGAATATTGACATCCGGTGATTTATTAAGTTATATGTACTGTAATTACATATACATAGGCTATTACCCTTTTTATTTTGTTCCAAACTAAATAAATAAATAAAATTGATAATTGAAGCTATTTCATATTTTTGGATCAATGCAAAGTTGTTGTCAGATATGTGTGTGTGACACCTTAATTTGGAAAGTGCGACATTTTCTAGAAACAGTGACTTGATTTGAAGCACTACCAATACAATAATAAGCGCATAGTAATACCATTAGCTATACCTTTGCTCATATAATAGTGATAATAGTAATGATATTAGACATATTACATACCCTTAAAATAAGGTTAAATTAACATGTGGAGCTATTAAATATTTACAAGGGTTGTAAAGATTATACAGAGATTATGGTCATCACTTTTGCAAGATTACGTTATTAGACGTTCGATGGTTTTCTACTCCACATACTTTGCACATCCAGGTACAATAAACCAATATGTTTCTAATTCACTTGATGGATGTGAAATCTGAGCCAAACTCCAACATTCGACTTACTTCTTTAGCTTTCTCACATTTCTAAAAATACATGAATATAGCCAAGCCCAATTCTATAACATGGAAGCGCCACTTTTTCTATACAAACAAAAACACTTCAAATATATATATAATAGTCTTCCCCCCTCTTCTTTAGATCAGTTTTAATTAAACAGAAACACAGTGTAAATCATTTTGCCAAGATATTCACCGGTCATCGGTCATTTTTTCTACGCAAGGGAGGTCAGACTTTCAGGGTTTTCTTTTTTATGTTAGGTAAGCTCAAGTAAACTCAGTACTGCCTTAATGGGGTTTTCTTTTTTTTTCATGTTTGTTTTTTGTCCATCTTTATTCTTATTTTTTCATTTTTGTTACTCCCCCCCCCATAAATCTTTATAGTTTACTTTTTTAAATACAAAAAAAACTAGGACTATATACGATGACTTATTCTGATAAAAAAAACATACACTCGAACCATCTAAATTCAATAGAAGATTATGGGTTTCAACGGACTTTAGGTAAAGGAAGCATGGGAAAAGTAAAGTTGGCTGTACACAACGAAACCGGCGAAAAGGTATTAATTTTTCTTTTTTTCAATGAAATAAACAAAATATGAATGATCGAGAAAATAATAAACAAACAAACATGATAGGTTGCCGTCAAGATTATCAAACGATCACATTTCCAACTGAATGCCATGTCAACTCCCACAAAACAAGAAAAAATGGTAGAAAAATCAAAAGAAGAGACACGAGAGCTTCGAACCATCCGTGAAGCACACATTATGATGTTATTAAGACATCCTCACATTGTTCGTCTAAAAAGCTTTGTGGCCGTTGGTCACTACTTTTACATTCTCATGGACTATGTGAATGGTGGCCAATTACTACATTATATTGTAAAGAGACAAAAGTTAACAGAAGATATTGCTTGTCATTTTTCAAGACAGATTGTGAGTGCTCTTGATTATATGCATCGAAATTCAATTGTACATAGAGATTTAAAGATTGAAAACATCCTGATTGATCGGTCTGGTAAAAATATTAAAATCATCGACTTTGGATTATCCAATCTTTTTTGTCCAGAGAGGAAATTGACAACCTATTGTGGATCGCTCTACTTTGCCGCACCCGAATTGCTCATGTCCAAGCCCTACAGAGGTCCCGAGGTTGATGTTTGGAGTCTAGGCGTTGTCATCTATGTCATGGTCACTGGCTCTGTTCCATTTGACGATAAATCCATGTCTGGTTTACATGAAAAGATCAAGCGTGGTCAGGTAGTCTATCCCTCCTATCTTAGTCCTGAGTGCCGGAATTTGCTTTCTCGAATATTTGTTACGGATCCATCCAAACGAATTATACTAGCTGATGTTATGAGACATCCTTGGATAAACAGCGGTTATCACACAATCCCAAACAACTATTTGCTACCACGGCCACCCATTGATTCTCCTCTCTCTTCAGAAATCATTCGGAAAATGACAAACGGATTTAATCTTGGATCGACAGAGAACATTATGGCCAAAATGGAAATGATTGTGTCCTCTCCGGTCTATCGCAAGGCAGCAGAACATGTGTATAGAATCCAATCAGCAGGAATACCAAAAGTGACCATTTCACAAAGTCTCGATTTTTCATTATGGGGTGCTTATGATGATGCTCAAACTGTCCCGGCTGCCTATCACCCTCTATTATCGCTCTACCATTTGACAAGAGAGAGGATGTCCGATATAAGTGAGCGAGAGGTTTATATTCCTGACAACATGGCTAGCCCCTATTTGGACAGTGAACCTAATGTTGGATTGCAACTCTGTCATGATAGCACGGCTACAGATACACTTGGCATGTCTCCTACTGTCGATTCCCCATATGCAACGTATTCTGATCCCATAAAAACAGATGCAGACCAGCAGCAAGATACTCAAGCCTCTTTTGATCCCTCGGTTGACAATACACTCTTTTCATCTTCAGAAACTACTCGCGTGTCTTCTCAAGACCAGCACTTATATAATCATAAATCAAAAGAAAAACCTGCAAAAAGATTCGATATTGGACAAATCTTGAACAGATCAACAGCGCCTTTATCCTCGTTATTTACTAAAATGATGTGCACCAGATAGAAAATATGTTTTGTAATAGAAAAACCTGTTTATATGTATATAATTATACTACTACTACTACCAATACTAATATCGATAAGAAGAATAATAATAATAAACTTTATTCCATGCCATACTTTTAAAAATAATAATTTTCATTTACGTGTTGAAAAAAGAAAAACACTATTAAAATCCAGCAACAAACGCATTTTTATACACTGCTTCTTTTTGTCTGCTTGATTATTTTTTATTTTTTATTTTATTTTTTATTTACACGTATATAACACATAGCTCTTTCCCTTCCCCTCCACAAGCATACAGAAGAAAGAGAAGAAACACAAAGATGGAACAACCAACAACAAGGGATTTCCTCATTCATCTTACACAAGGAAATTACCAAGCGGCCATTGATCTTGCAGACGAGCTACAATTAGAAAAGGAGCTCGTCTACAAAGCACAATGGACAAAGTGTAAAGAAAGCGGCAAGATTCAACACAAACAAGTCGACATATTAAAACTAGTCCAAGACGATGCTTGGGTTTCTGGAGAATGTCTCAGCACGCTTGTTGAGGATGGAGCACTTCAAAAAGACATTCTCATCTTGGGACAGCAACGTGCCAACACGGTCACTGCCCCGCTATTAGCAACAAAAACACCAGATACAAAAGACAAAGTATGGCTACGAACACGCTTTTATTTCATTCAATATTTGGATCGTTTACAGACGTTTATTAAAATATGGCCTTCGATTGCAAACCAAGATGCACCGTTTTCAAAGGCCTATGATCAATTTAGAGACTGTAATTTAGTGGCACAGGCCATTGAGTACGCTCGCTTGGAACATCACCATGCTTTGGACGCTCTTTTTATGCACCACGGCAATGAAACGTTACCCTATCGTTTGTTTATCCTCTCACAAATACCGGAAACCGCAAACCCTGATCGCTTCGTTTTGCCTCACGTTACCCAACAGCATGAAGATAAATGGCTCGAGGAACCATGGAGGAAGCCACAAGATCCTGTCGAGTCTGATGAGATTCAAAAGATGATTCACTTGGATGTGCCAAACTACGATGAATATGTAAAGCGACTAGAAGAAAAGATCCAGGCGACCGAGTATCCGACATCGTCCAAGGTGATTGCAGATTGGTACATGAACCGTGCAAAGGCAGTGGACTCGATTGGTCTTAGTAATAATGCATTGGAGATGAGTCGATATGCACAGGTGATGGGTGTTACGGGCATAGAATTACAGGTGGCAGAGTATGAATGGCTGTGTAAATACGTCTATGTATCAAGACCCGTGCAGTCCATCGAGGATGTAGTGACACTAGAGAAATTCCGCGAAATGTCAAATGACGTTATTTTACAGGGCTTGCTGAGCAATACAACTGATATTGTAAGCGACATGATGGGTTTGGCATTGCCGTGGGTCCAAGTCTGTAGAAAACAGCGAATGGACAAGCAACTCAACAAGGACGAAAAACCAGAGATGCTGCTGTATCGTTGGTTGTTGGATCAAATGGAGAAGCGTTTGGATTTGTGCTGTGCCGTCTTTGAAGCATCAAAACCTACTACACCAATTGAAGACCGTATCATTAAAGATGACCTCGATCTGTCACGTTTGATTTTATCCATCACTTACCTAAGCCAGGGGCCATTAGAATACCTTGTACGTATGTTTGAATGTCTACCCATCTTTTCAGATCTTGATGATGGCGAGGAGAGCACGGACCCAACCGATATTCGGGTATTTTTAAACTCGTCTGGAAAAGAGGACACACCCATTGCCTTATTCAAAGCACTTGAGCCTGTGGGTCCATTTGGATTGACACAAATGATAGACACACTTCAAAACCATCTAGGATCTGCCGAAGTATTGCATCGTTACCATGTTGATATCCCTCCAAGATGGTATTTGGAAGAACAATCTATCGAATCACAAAGGCAACTCTGTACACGCATGTCTTCTCAGGCTGCAGGCGGTGTGGAATCTGGCGGTGCTCAGTTTAACCAAGATGATGACTGGAGAGAGCTTCTGGATGACATGGTCCGTCTTCATGATAATGGACAAGGCATATTTGGCAAATTGGAACAGCCCGAGATATTGGAGATTTTCTTTAGTTCTTTACTTCGCTGTGGACGTAAGTAGATGCTTGTTACTTTTTAAAGATATACATGTATATACAAATATACTAACCAATCATTGATATATGTATATATACAGGCTTTGAACTTGCAAAGAAATTAATAGGCGGCTCAACAAAATTACTTGATATCAACAAAGCGGAACAAATAGTGATTGACTCTGAACGAGAATTCTTCGACAATGCCACGACGGGCAACATGCAATCCGGTAGCATGAAACAAGCCTGGGAATGTCTTCAGGTCTTACCGGCATCAGAAGAAATCAAAAAGGAGATGGATTTGATTAAAGCAACGCATACACTTATTTACGAATGCAAAGTACAAGATCGACCTGGTATCACACTCATGCCTATCCAAATCAGACAATCCAAGAATCGCCTCGACTTGATTTCAAAACTAATTCATGCAAGACGTGATATATATAAGCGACATGACAAAGTATTAGAGTTGGTGGAAGAACTGGGTTATGGTAAAGATGATTTATTATCCAAAGTGAAGACCATGTCGATGCTTTCCAGTGCCGCACTTGTCAACGAGGATTATCTGGAATCCTATCGACTCTGCCAGATCACCGTTGAAATGGCTCAAAACAAAGTATCTGGAAAAACAAAAAGTTACAACGATGAGATTGATCAAGCCGCTTGGAAAATATGTTTCAATCTTGGTAAACTGGATAGCTTCGAAGATATCCCAAGACGATTGGATTCTCTCTCCATGGCCATGTCGATATGTCCTGTAGAGCATATTCGGGATGTGTTGGCTGTGTGGCGCAAGCTGGATAAATCTGCAAACCAAATTGATTTGTTGATGCAGCTAGACGCTGCTAATGGTCAGAATAGGGACAAAATGAATAATTCTAAAGTCTGGGATGGTATTTTACAACCTTGGAATTTCGGTGAATTGCTTTCTGGAGGCGAACATGCTGAGAGAGGTGGTGGCAAACGAAAGAGAGACATTGTACGCAACATGTTTGATGGATTGCTCTCTTTCAATCATAAATAATATACATATATATCATAATACAAAAAAAAAAAAAGTATCATTTATAAAAAGACATCCAATCCTTTTAATTATAGTAATAATAAATGTTTTCGATTGTATTAAACTTTATTGGCACAATGTATGTGAAAGGAAAAATGTTCCTACTAATACCAAAAGGTATTTGACCTATTAGTCCGATTTGAGACCAGGTCAGTAAAAATTGTTTTATTCAATTTTGCTTTTTTCTTACCTGGAAGAGTCGAAATCCCAATGGTATTACCAGCATCGCTGGCAAGCCTAGAGTCGCTTGCAGTTGAGGGATACGGCGGTCTGTTAGAATCGTTGAGTACGAAGACAAGGTAAGAGGAGACAATCTTTCTCTTGGCGTGTTCAGTATAGGTAACAGCGTCATGAATGACGTTCTCAAGGAAGACCTTCAAGACACCACAGCAAGGGCACGGTTGCAGTGTAAAAGTGAGATCAGACCAGAATAGTAAAAAATCATTGGCTAAACTTTTTGGACTGAGTTCCGGATTCACTATTGAAATACCATTACCCCTCCTCTTTGTGGATAAAAAATACTTGATGAATCAGCGGCGGAATATGAAAGAGTCTAGGCTTGACATGTAATAAATGTCCCGTAGCGGAACCTGTTGCTGCGATGTCAGACTGGTGATAGTTGACTTATTCTCATGATATTGAAACAACCAATAACGATCAAATATTAGTGAAATCAATGCTACCTATTTGTGCTATGCATGGTATTTCATTATGCATTGATGTAGAAGGCTACAAGAAAGAGTATTAGTTTTTACATATTCTCTTTAAACGACTCATTCTTTTTGTATTACTCTCACATACAGCAGCAATTAAGATTGCTCTAATAAGCTATCAAGTTCCCAACTTCAACATTTATGTGTTCAGAAACCACCTCTCCGCTCTCTTTCTTGTAAATGCAATGCCTTTTCGGAAAATTAAGCTCGATCTGCATGAGAAACAATATGCCAAAATATGCCATTTATGGTTATTGGTGTTTCGAAGTTGAGTATGTTTTTCATTTTAGACCAATGAAATATACTGATCAAGTGAAACAAAGCAGGACTTTTTCTTTATTAAAACGCATGGACTTATAAAAGCGAAATACATAACATTGACGTAAGATAACTGGT
>VCJK01001653.1:47382-58548 GCA_024139485.1 Backusella psychrophila | reverse complement strand
AAAAAAAAAATAGAAAAATATAGAAAAAAAATAAGGAATTTATTCGTCCTTTAAAGTAACTGAAGCATTATTCAAAGTGTTTTTGGCATCGGTTCCAGTGGTACCAACTTGAGCAATAGAAGCCCTTGCTCGTACATAAGAGTGTTGGATTCCGTCACGGGCAGCCTGGTGAGCTCTGTTGATATTAGTCTGGATGATATTTTGACCACGTTGAATTTGAGCATCAACAACATCCTTATTGGTGATATAAGCGCGAGGGAAAATGAAGGCAGAAATAACAAAGGCAAGAATGATGTTCATAGTAGATACATGGGCAGAGATCTTCCAAATGAGGAAAAAGATACTTAGCCATTTGACACTTGTTAGGGTATCTTCCACAAATACGATACGAGTTAGTGCGCGAGTGACAGTCTCGAGAACCTCAATCGCAACTGTAGTGTAGTGACTTACACTGCTTCTATCAATGAATGAGGAGCTGTCATTATCAATGATATCTCTATTATTATTTAAAGTTTAGTTAGACCAGCACAATTCACACACTTTTTTTTTTTCTTTTTTTTTTAAAAAAAAAACAAAAAAAAAAACTTACTGATAAGGATGAGATGCTTCAGTATTTGTAAGAACACGCTTACTATGGACAACAAAATTAACATAGAGAAGGTTAACAGCAGTAGCCAAGGTAAGACCGGTAGCTGTCATTTGTAATAGAGAGTACCAACGGGTAAGGATGATGGAACCCACAGAAATTGCAAAAATTGCACCAGAACGGACAGGATCTTTCCATTGTAAAATATCAAGCACTTCTCTCTCAATACGATAAGTTGTTTCATTACGCTGAGAGCCACTGTACTTTCGTGGAGTAGGTGTATCTCTTTCAAATAAATTACTTGAGAGAATATCATCTGCTTTTGTATTGCCTTGAATATCATTAGTGGCACCATCAAAGTCGTTGTTCTTGTTGCTCAAAAGTGGGGAGAGAGATAAGTCTTGGTCAGAGTCAAGTGTCTCTTTCGTGGAAATGAAAGGGTTGGTTTCCTCATTGCTTGGGAACGAGGTAATACCTGCGCCAGCACCAGGTGCCAAAGGAGCTGCGTTATCCTTTAAATGTTCATTAGGAGGAGTCAATGGTCTGTTTTGTCTGCTATAAGTTGTATCCATATTAATAAAATAAAAAATGTTTTATAATAAGAAAAAAAAAAAGAGAGATGGGTCTACACTGAGGTCTTTTATATTCCAGTGAAAAATAGCGGATGCATGATTTTTGACAAAAATCGCAATGTCAAAGTGATATCATTTGAAGTAATGAAAATCCCGCTCCGCACACGCTTTGGCAAATCGGGTTAAGCACTTTTTTTTTTCAATAAAGAAGTAGACATCAGCTAATTTGTAGCCAAACATATAATCAATCACATTATTTATGCCAAAGTAAAGCAAAGAAAGCTAATATTTTAATAGAAGTGAACATAGAAATCATTGGGCTTGGAAATGTATCACAAAAGTAACATGCTGTTAAAGACATTCATCATGCTGTTGAAGGCATTTGATTGGTAGAGAAAAAAACTTCAGCGATGGTGCATCTCTTTCATCTTTAACACATCACCAATTGATACTTTTATTATGTAATTTGTATTGATAAGCTAAAGTGTTGCCTTTCTTCTCGCCCTGAGTTTTATTCAGTTGATTTATTTGATATTTTTTATTATTGAACTGTAATGAAAAAAAAAATGCTACGCAAAATACACCTTTTCAGTTATTTGTTGGCTGCAAAAGGAGGGATAACGAATTGGGCGCCTTTGTTTGATTCACCGGATTGTAAGATACCGACAAAAGGTGTAATATCCCAAAGAAGCGTCAAGTTTGCACGATCAAAGCTTTTTATAATTGATTAAAACTCTTATTCATTTCTGTTTTCCTTATTCCGATACTTACTTCCATCTATTATTTACATCGATCAAGGCATATTTAGAGGGAACATCACGTAATTTCAAATGTGCTTTGTCTTTGCTTGTAATAATCTTATCCCAGAGCACAGCTGTATTGCGACCCTAAAAACCCACACCATTTAGTTCAATTAAAAAAACATTAATGATAGCAAAATCTTACAAATTTGTCTGTTTGGTAATCAGCAACGACAGTAACAAAGACTTGTTTTGTGTTCCAGTTAAAGATAGGTGTAAAATCTAAAATGGGTGTTAAATACGCAAATTCTTCCTTCTCTTTATGGCGTGAACGTGTATATTTTACCAGCATCAATATCAAACTTTAAGCGAGCAAATTCACTTTTGCTATCACGATAATCTGTACCGTCTGTACCGTATCTTCGAGTGACTCTAATATGATGGTGGTTACTATGCAACCAAGGCGATATAATATCCTTAAACATACATTTTAATATTCTTCTCATCTACAAGTAACTTTCTGTTCGTAATGTTGTCATAGCCAGTAATGGCGCTAATCAAAGCAACTATTGCCAATACAGTTCCAAGTACTGTAATGGAATACGAAACCACTGCCTATATAATACAAAAAGTTCATAACTGAGCGAATAAAGTGATGATATATATCTATAGTTACATTAGCGCGCGTTTGAAGATTGTACATCTCGATGCTTAAAATAAATAAAAAAAAGAGAAAGTAATACACTTTTCTTGCAAAGACGAATAATAAATAAGCACTACGTGGCAACATAATACGCCCCATTGTCGTGACTTAAAATGAAAAAAAAAATGAAAATCTCTGTAAAAAAGAGGGGAGCTTTCTTTATGCTGTAAATCAGCTGGTATCCCTTTCACTGCTACTAGATTTGTTAGGCTCTACTTTATGAGCAGCTGCTGTAGCATAGCCGCCACTCGCACAGATACTAATAACTCTAATTCTATCATTATCTACTTCTGTCAATGTAGTCAAATAAGAAACAGCATTTTTAATATCTTCAACTCTATGGTAAGGGTCTTCCAAGTAACGAGGTAAACCTTCAGACTCGCCAAAATAAACAGCATCAAAAGTCAAAGTAATAAAGCCTAATTCACTTATGCTCCTAGCATAGAGACTTGTGGTCTGTTCCTTGACCCCTCCCATTGGAGGACTAACAACAATGGCGGGATGCTTTGTGGTAGCATCTCCTGTTGGATACCATAGTAGACCTGCAAGTTTAAGACCTTGGCTATCGAATTGAACGCTACGAGGAGACATGATTTAGGAGCTATAGTGCCGATATCAATGTTTATAATAAAATTATTACCATCCGAATTTAAAACAGGTTTTATAGTGTTTAGATATCTCATTTTAGAAAGAATATTACGCTTCTACTTTTTCCTTTGAAATAATAAATTAGGTTAGATTCATATTCTTTAAGATCTCTGTACCCTTTTAGGAAAACAAATGCCGTTTCAGTACAGTTTTCTAAAAAATATGTATATATACATGATATAAAGCTATCTCAACAAATTACGTGCTCCTAGGAAGATATGGATCAATATTACATAATCAACGAAATATTTTTGTGAAATGTTTTAGTATAAAAAGATAAAAATATTTGCGGCAGTGAGGGGCTCAAAAATTCGAATTTGTAATGCAAAAGTGTTAAAATCAGCTTTTTCTAAAATTGATGTCTAAAGTATGACTAAATCAAGCCTTTTTATTTTCCTTTTCTTAGGATCGTATTTTGGTGTATATAAATATTTTAATGCTTTATTTCTTAGAGACAAAAAAAAACTCACAAGAGCACCCGATAAGTGTAATAAAACTTCAGGAGTTTCCAATGTATTGTACTGTGGAATAATTTGACTGTGCCTGGTAATTGTGCTTGAAGCTTCATTATCTTTTACCACAAAAAATGTATTAGTTTAATTGTTACCAATATTCGGATCAAACAATTCTAATTTCGGTTACATATTGTGCTGCATGCAAGTATAATTGTTGCATGAAAGTATAATTATAGAAAAATATACGAGGTTCTTTGGTAGCAATTTAGAGGTTTATTCACTTTTTGAAATTACACGTTGTATACGCCCGATGTAGGCCATTGTAAGTTTAAAGACACTTTCGGGCATATACTACGTATTATTAAGTAATATGAATTATACAAATACTTGATCATGCAGAACTTTTAAAAAAAACTATTTATACCTCATCATTATTATCTTTTATTGATATTTCTGTGTTTTTCTTCTCATTCTTCTTTGGATTTTATACTGTTCTGAATTAATACAATGATTTTAGGTGGCGCCAAGTTAATACATAAATCTACTGTAATGACTTTTAAGCGAAGTGTAAGTCAAATTTTTTAATTTAATTGGCTTTATATTAAAATTGTAATATTTCATAGTTTTCACAAGTTTTATCAGAGGTATTTTAATATATTAGTGTTCATATATATCGCCACTAATATAGTCATAGAAAATAGATTCCTGTACTAAAAGAAAACAGTTCCAATGTCTGTAAAATCACGCTAAACAGACCAAGAGTAATGAACTCATTTGACCAAAACACCCTTGACAGTTTCCATAAGGAAATAAACGTAAGTAAAATATGTATTATCCAAATAATGAATTAATATTAACTGTTTTCACAGGAGGCTGAACAGGATCCTAACATTCAAGCTATTATTCTAAAGGGAAAAGGAAAAGCCTTTTGTGCTGGCGGTGACCTCAAATGTAAACTACCTTTGCTATATCATTTTTTTGTAATATAACTCTAACTATCCATATATCTAGTTACATTAAGCGTAATCAACAATGACAATACAACGAGTCCAGCATTTAGAAAATTCATTGCAGGTTACTATAATCAAATTTACATAAACGCTAGCCTCCAGACTACACTAATTACATTTATGGATGGTATCACAAGTAAGATTACATAGATAAATTTTTGAAAATATGGGCTAATAGTTTCTAAAATCCCTTCCTCGCTCAAAGTGGGTCTTGGTGCTGGAGTTTCCATGTACAGTCCATTTAGAGTTGTTACTGAAAATACAAAATATGCAATGCCTGAAACCGCAATCGGATTGTTTTGTGATGGACTTTCCACTCACTATTTGTCGAGATTCGATGTCAATTTAGCAAAGTATATTACAATGACCGGTACTATATTAAAAGGAGAAGACACACTGTAAGTTGACTGCTTATAGATACATATAACTATGTTGTATATTTGCTTCCTCTTTTTTGTACTCGCTTATTTAGTGATTTTTTTTTCTTTAAAAAAAAAGGTTTGCAGGAATAGGCACCCATTTTGTCCCTTCATCATGCCTCGATGAGTTGGAAGAGCACTTGTCAAAAGAGACTCAATTAAACCACCAAAGGATTAATCGCATTATACAGGATTATTCTGTAGATGAAAGTCATATTCCCAAAAGTCATGTATTAAATCCAGAGAACAATGCTATCATTCAAAAGTAATTATACTAATAAGGTCAAAATATAGAAAATAATACAACACATAGTCTCTAACTTGAATATAGGTGCTTTAAATTCAATAATGTCATTGACATAGTAAAAGCGTTGGAAGAGAATGGCAGTGATTTTGCATCTAATTCCATAGACGCCATATTAAAAGGATCACCCACTTGCACAACTGTAAATGTTGAAAATCTCAATAGATCGCCAAATATGACGTTTAGTGAACTTGTAGAGATGGAAAAAGAGTTGTGGTATAGAATGTCTGTAAGTTTAATTTATTTCTTATCTTTCAAACAAAAATTAAATATAAAACTGTCATCTTTTCTTTAAGGTTCTTCATGATTTTAGTGAAGGTCTCCAGTCCAACCTTATCCTAAAGAAAGCACCAAAGTGGAGTCCAGCTACTATAAAAGATGTAAATATGGACTTTCTTCGCCAAAATATTTATCGAGATGGACAAGCCATTGACCGCACTGTACAATCCTCCTATGATCCATTTACACCTATAAACCTCCTCAAATATACTCTTCCTACCAGAGCAAATGTGTTACAGGCTCAGAAAGAGAATAATTTGACTACTTTGGAGGATACAATTCAATGGTTCCAGGCTAAAGCTGGAAATAAATTTGGAATTCGTCAGAAAATAGAGTCTATGGTATTTATTTGATTATGGCTAAAATTACAGCTATAATTGCTATGATTATGATTATTTTTATTATTGCATTAAATATACAGGTTACTATCCCATTTAATAGTGATTTTTTTTTAATATGTATTCTTTAAATTTATACCGCATTTAATTGTTATGAAAAATTAAATCGTATACGAATTGATACAGTTATTAAAAATATATAAATGAGCAAAAGAAGTAATTATAAGTAGAGCAATATTAGCTAGTTGTTTATTGATAAAAGTCTGTGGCAAAGAGGAGTCTCATATAGCTTATTCAATGATATTTGTAATATAAAATATAAAACTGCACTAATTTGTCAATTTTTCCCTTTTCAGCATTTCTTACTTTCTCATTAGCTCAATTATCATTGTAGTATCCATAAGTATACATTTTAAATGGTACCAGTGGTAAGTTTTGATTTTCTCAAAATCATCGAATCATGAGCTTATTTTTACCAATGGTATCAAAGAGAAACTTTTCATTACTATTACTGTAATAAGCGTTATTTCTATAGTTGAGCCTGAAAAAGTGCATGTTTATATATAAACGAGGTAAGATTCATATATATATGATTATCTAAATGCCCGTAAAGAATTTCATTGGTTTATTTTCACTTTAATTAATCCTTCATTTACAATAACAGCAGTGATAGTAAAAGTGCAATAACTATCAGAGCAAAAGAATTTGTGTTTCTTAATTTGAAGAACTGGGGCTGTAGCCTTGGAAAATCTCAAAATGATAAAATCAACCACTTTCCAGGTACATGGGTGAAAATCCGAGGCCCTATCACATACTCTGGTGCAGTTACCAGTTACAATTCTGTCAATTAAAGTTAGTTTATATTAATAAAGTTAGAGACTTTAATTAAATAACATTTATGTTTGTGTCTTCATATGAGTTTATCTTGCCGTACAAACTATATTTGAGTACTGACCATGACCTCCCTTTTTTTATATTAAAAAAGTAGATAAACAGATAAAATTTATTGAGTGAATACTAAGCCATATTCTAGTAGTATTGAGTGTTTATGTATTATAATGCTTCTCAATTGACGGTTTGAACTTTGTATTCAAGGTATAAATCATGATCTTTGTTCTTTTCTTAAAAAATATTAGATCCATCTTATATTCCACAATACCTATAAGCAGTTGGTTGTTTCTTCTGTGTGAATGTTGAATTCACTTTTCGAATCGTGATTGCACCCTGGTTTTTTTTTTGTCACAATTTATACTTATATATCTATGTACCTATACATCTACATATGAATACGTGTATGTAATCAACTTTTTAAGAAGGAAGTACACTTTTTTAATTTTAATCTTTGTGGCGCACGACCTGTACTGCCGTGAGCAATTACGTGACTCTTGAGGTAAAGGGGCTGTATGGTAAATAATGCACCTTTGTTCATCTTTTTCACTCCTTTATTTTCGAATAAAAAACGAAGGGTGTTTAAAAAAAAGCCTGAATTTACTATTTCAAACAACTTTGCCGATCCTTTAACCTCGGGAAAGCTAAAAAAAACCAATTTTAAGAAGTTTTGATTGCTTTAAGATGAGTTTCACAAAAACACATGAATTTCCATTTTGTTTAAAGTGTTAAGTTTTTAATGTGCCTATTGTTCTCTTTTGCAGCAATTTGTTAACACAAATTTATTTTAGCGTCATTTGTTATTTGCGAAATCGCCATTTCAAAACAAATATGTATATCTGAGATTTTTGTATCAACGTCATTTTGGTTATCTTCTGCCTATTTTATTTTTCAAAAGGAAAATTACCATTCACAACCAACATTTTAAGACGAAGTTTAAAAAAATGATAAAATAAAAATAAAAAAGAAATAGCATATTAAAAACATGCTGAAAAACAAAGGGACTACTAATAAAATAGATGTTATACACGTTTTTCGTATTGTTTCTGCTAGTCTTTTAAAGTACATAAAATTTTGAAGCTACTTTCCAGAATAACCCATTTAGGCATAATCAGGTTGTACTGTCGTTATTAACATGTTTCTTTTTAACTGTAGTGTAAGTGGTATAGTGATGAATGATTTTTTTTTCCAATTGTATAAATCTTCATTAAACTATCCTTTCTCTTTCTTCTTTCTCCTTTCGTTTTACTCCCCTATACTTTTGTAAACTTGATCTGCTTTCCCATTACTTTCCTTTAACAAAGCAGCAATATATTTTTTCTTCGTCATACATAGCCTGTCAACTTTAATACCAGATGATCCTTAATGCTTCATCAAAAACTATTTGGGCTTATTTGATCTTTGTTTGCTCTATTTTAATACTTTCAAACCCTACCATGGCCGAAGGTATAATATCAGTTGTCTGATAAAAAAGCGCAATGACTAACCATCTCAATTAAAGGCACTGGCATAGCTGGACTGGCAAATACCTTCGAAATTACCCACCAAAATAATTATAATGTCTTAATGGAGAGAGCTGTTCCTGGTGCTGGTGAGTTCAAAAAAGAGCATTTTAATAAAAATAAACTTTTTTCATTAAAAAAAAAGCAATCCCTAAATTATCCAATCGTAAATAGGCAACGATGCATCAACTGATGATAGCAGTTCTCAGGATTCTAAATCAGCTAGTGGAGCTAATAAAGCTGGTACAACCAACGATGATGAAGGAGGCACAGCAAACTCCTCTGATGAGACAGGATCAGACTCCAAAAACAGCGATACTACGTCACATGCTGATGATGAAAACCAATCTCCCGATTCTTCGTCAAATAACGAAAGCAACAGTGAAGATGCATCAAAGAGCAGTGATTCAACAAATGACCAAGAATCTAGCGATAAGAGCTATGATGCAGGCAATGATAGCAGCAACTCCAACGGAAACGATTCTTCAGATAAAACAGGTGCTTCCAACGACGATTCAAGCTCGGATAACTCCAAAAGCGATGACTCCAGCGTTAACGATAATAGCTCCAAAAACCAGGATTCATCTTCTAATGACAATGCTTCTGATGATTCAAACAACAGTCAGGACGACACCAAGAAGATGAATGGTTCTGACAACGGAAGTTCCGATTCAAGCAATGATTCTTCTGACAGTGGAAAGTCCCAAGATCAGAGTGGCGCTCAAGATGACAACAGCGATTCCAAGAATGGAAAATCCGGCGATCAAGATTCATCTGCAGCTGACGATACATCATCATCTAAACAGGACAGTTCCAAGAACAATGATTCTTCCACAGCTGCCGATGATTCGAGCGATGAAAGTAAGCCAACAGATTCTAATAATAGCAACGGAGATTCAAACGACAAACATTCATCCACCAATCAAAACGGCAATAAATCTAATAACGGAAGTTCTGATATCACAGACAGTTCTGACCAAGACGGCTCTAGCCAAGATTACAATAGTAAATCTGACCAAAATGGAGACTCCCAGAGCGCCGATGAAAATAGCAGTGATTCACACAAGACTGATAGCTCCAATGAGCATCCAACAAGTGGCTCAGAAAATGAAAATGGCGACGATTCTACTAACACAAAAGACGGAAATTCTGCACATGATTCTGATGTTACACAAGATAGCACCCCAACTAGTGGTGATGACTATCACCGTAGCAAAGAAACATCCAATCCCGATGATGGCTCTTATGAGGTCACTCCTACTGATGCCTCTAATGGCAATCATAATGGACACAGATCAAAAGCCATTGATGGTGATGAATCTGCTACATACACTCAAGCTATGTCTACCGAGTATACCTATACTTATCATCATGGTTCCCCAACATTCACTTCTGACGATGAGGCCCCAACACAAACTACTCATGAATTCACCCATACCATTGATGAGTCAGAGGAGCCCACTACCCATGAATCCACTGATACATTCACCTATGAAACTGAGGAGCCTACTCACACTACTCATGAATTCACTCATACTACTGAAGAAGAAGAAGAGCCCACTACCACAGCTACTGAAGAGCCTACTCACACCACTGATGATAATGCTACCGAGACTACAGATGAGCCTACCCATACCACTGATGATGATGATACTGAGACTACAGATGAGCCTGAACCCACCACAACCAAGAATCATACTTTCCATATTTCAGACTTGGTTAGCAGTACCTTTACTCCAAACCTTTCTGACTATGAACCTACTACTACCAAAGTGGAGGCAACTACTACCTCTGAAGATGATGACGAGGAAACCACTGCAGACGAAGAAGAGACCGAGACCACTACGCCTGAAGTTCCTTCTACTACTGTAGCTGTTAATCCTGGTCAAGTATCCTCTGATCCTGCTCTCGCTGTTTCAGCTAGTCAAACCGCAGATCCTAATCAGCAGCCAAGCAACGCTGCTCCCACCAGCGATGCTGCCCCTACTAACAATGATCCTGCTCCTACTTCTACCACTACTGATGCTCCAACTGCTGACTCTGAAAACACAACTACCGAAGATAGCACCACCTCTTCTACTATTAGTTATGCTTCCGTTACACGTTCTTTTACCATCACCTCCTCTACCGCCACACCTTCTCTTGTTCTTGGTGTTAATGAATGTGCTGCCGATCCCCACACTACCAATGGCAAGTGTGATTATGAATACTTTTGTAATTCTGCCACTCGTGCCTGCGATCTGTTGTTGGGCAATGACGAAAAATGTTATGAAGATTTCCAGTGTGCTTCATCTTATTGTCAAAGCAACCAGTGTGTCTCTGGCTTGATCACGCAGTCCGAGGGCTCACTCAGCGGTGGACAGATTGCTGGTGCCACTATTGGCTCTGTCGCAGGCGCAGTTGTTGTTTTGCTTGGCTTTTTCCGTTACAAGAGACGTACCAACCGCCGTTCTCACCACGCCGGCGATGGCTCCAATCTCGATGGTTATCAGGATTATGATGCAGGTGTTGTCAACAGAAAGACCGCTCGCTTATCCAAATTCAACTTTTTGACTCAGATGCTTGGTCCAGATCCATCACAATTGAATATCTCCAATCCGGACGTCCATAACAAGGATGTGGAGGACCCTTGGAGGCGTGAGGATCAACAAATGACTTCAAACGAGCGTAAACCTTATGGATACATCTAGATTCCCTTTTCTTTATTTTTTTTTTCATTAAT
>VCJK01001653.1:20813-39960 GCA_024139485.1 Backusella psychrophila | reverse complement strand
AAAAAAAAAAAAAAAAAAAAAGTTTCTTTATTAAAGTGTGTGTTTTTTCTTTTTTTAAAAAAAGCCATCATCAACGGATAAATAGTTGGTCAGGAGTTAGTACAACCTCCAGACTAAGCCATGATTCCAAAAGAGCTCAACTTGTAGGCATTCATAACCAATTGCATCCTCCAAACTTGGAAACACCACCGCACGGAAAATCCTATGTTAAAGTAAATACTCAAAAAAAAAAGAAATCAATTCTAGAAAAAAAGTAAACACCTTATTGTAATAACATTAGATTAAAACACGTATCAAAACAAACAAACGATTCACCCGTATTCTTTTAGCACAAACATTAGCGGTAGACATGACAGAAATCTATGCAGCCGCACATACAGCATTACCGGAATCATCGGAAGAGAGCCCAAAACAACCAATAAGCTCAATTTGGACAAGTCGATTCAGTAAAGATGGTCGTTACTTGGCAACGGCAGGACAGAATTGTACCATTCATATTTGGAAAGTACTAAGGGACCCTGAGCGTACGGATAACATTGATGTCCAGGATTTATCCCCTCATGAACCTTCTGTTAAGGTATTTCATGATTCTCCTGTCAGAACCTATGCTGGTCACAAAGCCGATATTCTTGATCTAAGTTGGTCAAAGGTACGATGAATATACACAAACTTTTATGCAGGTTTATTAATTGTTTTGGTGTAAACAAATAGAATGGTTTTTTGTTGTCTGCATCAATGGATAGTACAGTTAGGTAAATACACAGTTGGAAATAATAAGGCTATCTCTTTCGATTGAATCGACTAAATAAACAAAGGACTTTAGATTATGGCACATTTCACAAAATGTATGCTTGTGTATATTCCGTCACTTGGATATCGTGACAAGTGTCAGATTCCATCCAAAGGTATATTATAGAGTATGATTAAAAAGAGGGGAGGAATCTAATTTAATTCAAATAGGACGATCGTTTTTTTCTTTCAGGTTCAATGGATTCCAAACTTCGACTCTGGAGTATACCCGAAAAACGAGTAGCATTTTGGAATGAAATTACCCAAGGTACAGTCACCGCTGTTGGATTTACATTAGATGGTCGTACAGCCTGTGCAGGTGCTAGCACAGGTGATGTCTTCTTTTACGAAACCCAAGGTCTCAAGTACAATACACAAATATTGGTCAAAACAAATAACCATAAAAAGGGGCGTAAGGTAACCGGTATCGAACCAATGCCTGGGATGCCGCCAGGCGAGGAGAGGATTCTAGTTACTACAAACGATTCAAGGATTTGGATCGTCAATATGAAGGATAAAAGTTTTGTGTATAAATATAAAGGGCTAGAGAATTCGTCTATGCAAATACGAGCATCGTTTAGGTAACTGCATGAGAGCAGACAAGGATAAAATAATATAAACTAATGTGATTTATTTTATATATGTAGTGATGATGGTAGATATATTATTTGTGGCTCAGAAGACAATTGTGTCTATCTATGGTGCACAGATCAAGTCAGTTATTCACCTTTCCATTACCTACAAGAAAGTCGATTAAAAGCAGCAGCGGCGCTGGGGCATTTAGGTGACCATGTGTTACAGACAATCATGCAAAACGGTGGAGGACACTTTGCCAGCGAGTATGGTGTTACTGGCTGGCTTAAAAAGGGAGAAAGAAAGGTCATTGACAAACTGCGAAGTCGAAATGAACACTTTGTCGCACACCAACACGCAATCACCTCTGCTATATTTGCCCCCACAAAAACACGTAAATTATTAGCAAAGGCGGGTGGCGATATTATCTTTGATCATACACCTGTATATACCCATAGAGAACCTAACGCACAAGAGTATGGAAGCAATGATGACTGTGATGACTATGATGACTGTGATGATGACTATGAAATTAGTATGCACAGAAGAAGCCGGTCTCTATCTTCTTCCCATCGTGAAAGCCTATCACACTCTAACATAGATGAATTACGCCGGACACTGAGAGAGGAATTTGAAGAAGCAACGCCAGAAGAAAGGGATTATTTCGATTATCCTGATAGTCAAATCATCATTTCTGCAGATCTACATGGTGCAATTAAAGTATGGAGAATGGATTCTGGTATTTATAATTGGAATAGCAACGAGCACAACAATACTTTAGTATTTGATTCACCTGAAAGTATTGGATCAGAGACAGATTCGGATTCGCTTTCAATTATTAGCCAATCTACTAGAAGTGCAAATGTAAATAATAGTCGATCTTCTGTAAATAGCAAGAAATCGAGACGTAAATCTACTATTTCGACTTTTTTTTCAAAAATCTTTGAAAAAAATAAATAAAAAATACTCATCTTGATGAATTACTTTAATTTAAAATAACTTCAATGGGTCGATAGCAGTGTGCTACATTGAAATCGGCTATTTTTATATCGATTCATTGAGGAACCTTTTATTAAAGAACAAACAAACTTACCTTTTAAAAGAAAAAGAAAAAAAAGAATATAGCGCGTGCACATTTGTTTATCACTTATTGTAAAATGTTCTTATAAATATATATCCTATTTTGGTATACATATTTTGACTACTACCTATGCAATTTTGTTTAATTTAAATCATTTACCATACTTGATCGTATATTCTACATCCATGTAAAATCGATTAATACTTCTATAACGGTGCAATTGGATCCAGTAATATGGAATCAAATGTAACGATCTTGACTTGATTTAAATCCGCTTATCAGCTTATTATCCCATTTTTTTTTTCTATCAATCGAAATAGTGGTAACATGGTATGCTAGTTTATTTGTGCTAGATTATACCATAACATTTTTATAGTGCTACAACCATCTATACTTTTCTTGAAAATAAGTTTTCTCATAAGAAAGGAATGTATTTTAACCGTCATTTACATCATTTTGTGCCACTTTTCCCCCATATCAACAGTGAATCACAATAGAAACACAAACGAAGAAGTAAGAAGCATTTTCCTTTTCTCTAATAAGGGAATACGTATATTCCTTTAAATTCTAGAAGATATCGTAGTGTTTATCAAGACATATCAATGCGCAGATATGTAAATTCATTCGATTTTGTTATTTTTCCGACCATGAACACCTTGATGGTAAACCTTATTATCCTTGCCATTGACTCCGATCATTTTAGTATTGTTTCCGTAGTTACATAACATGTTTATATGATATATATGATTAAAAGCCAACTATTTCAGCTATAAGAACTATTATTAAAACCATGTGGAAATTTAAAAGTCAAAGAAGTACTCTTGAAATCAAAACGATGGAAAAATTAAAAATCTATTAAATAAAAACATCCCGATCATGAAAATATGACCAGGATGATATCAATGGATAAAACAAAATTGAGATCGAGTCGCTTCTATCATCAAGTAAGATATTGCTCCTCAGTTATTAAAATCAATAAATACCATATCACTTAAATTTTATGAATCATATATTTTAGAGTTCCTAGTTTTTTTTTTCTCTCTTTCTTCTTTTCTCCTTTTTTTTTATACCTTTCATTCTGTCTTTTTGTTTTTTCTTAGCATAGGCTAATGATATCCAAAAATATTTTATTAATACTGTTCACGGTGCCTCTAATAAAGGCGCATGCTGGGGGCCATAGAGGAAAACATTGGGGGAAACACTGGAGTTCTATTTGGGGATCAGGGTCAAAAGATATCCTCCACAAAGAATCTGACTTTGCTGACATTTTATTAGGTTACTATACTTTAATATATTTTCTTTTGTATATACTCATACTTTATATAAAACATTCAGATCGACTCCAGAATAGATGGGATATGGGTCATCTGATAAATGACACTTCATGCATGGTGGATATAGAATCTATTATGGACCAAATTGAGGAGTTGGATTTCGAACTTGATCTTTCTTTGCTGAGAGGTTTTGAGATTGATAATCGACTTTCAGATGGAATGATTGGAGCAAACGATCATACCTGTACAGGCACTCTTGCTGGTCAACCTGTAAGTTTTTTTTTTCTAAAAAAAACAAAAAAGCTAGTATAATAATGACTCATTTTTTTTTTAATAGTTCACTAGATTCTCTGCTATCTTCTTTGAAGACTACACAACTACAGGTGGTCAAGATATTCTTGGACCACTTGCTGTTGGTGGAAAATTCGATGTCAAATCTTATACAATCAATGCTAACCATGGTGTCGGTACCTGCAAAAATACTAAAGATAGTCTTAGTACATATGGATTAGTCGTAGGTGGTAGTGTTGCTGGAGACGACATTCATGTAAAAGGCGCAGTCTTTGTGCCTCCAGAAACTGATGAATCCAAAATTGATCTACTGGATAAGGATTGTGAAATCATCTCTAATGCCACCGCGGGTGCGTTCAATTTTGAACAAGTTTATACGAATTCAGCACACAACAACGTGTATCTCAGCGGATTGGAACCCACTCTTTTACTAGATGCAGAAGGTCGACTTTCAAGAATTAGAGAGTCAGAAACGGAATATGATGTGCTTAGTTTTGCTACCTGTAATGGTGGGGACTGTGAATTATATGCAGATGAAATGTCGGTTCCTAATCAAATGCTTTATGGTATTGGAAATTGGAACGGTCCACAGGGTATGAACTTCCCTTCTAATTTGATTTTAAACGTAAGTGTATAACTAAAAGCTAGCAGAGATCAATTTTTAATTAACTATTTAAATGATAGATTCCCGTCGATGTTGATTCAAATATTGTTCTTGCTGGAAATCAACCTACTTTCGGACTCACCCCTTGTTCTACTATCTGGAATTTCTATCCATCAAATGCAAATGGCAAATATACCCTTGGTCAATTTAGCATTTATCGTAGAACATCAGGACAACTCGGTGGTCTTATTCTGGCACCTGAAGGTAATATATACATATTCCCATTACTTTTTTATATAAATATCAACTGATTTCTTTCCCTTTTAGCCAACATATTTGATGGTTCCACTGGTAACTTTGCTGGCTTAACAATCGGTAGAAACTACAGATGGGAATTCGATCATGGTGTTGAAGTACATGACTACCATTCCGTTGGTGGTAGCTGTAAGGGTTTCACTGGCTGTCTTCCACTTAATAATGTAGCATGGCCAGACTATATCGAAGTCGAGGAACCAATTGTTTTGACTGTCACTAATTTACCACCTGTTGATGAAACCACCTCATCCTCAATAGAATCATCGTCCAGCTCGGAAGAAAATTCTAACCAATGTTCTATCTCTGAAAGCTCTCAAGAAAGCTCTGAAATAAGCTCTGAGTCATCTGAAAGTTCAACTGAGACCATCACTCATCCAAGCTTATGCACAACTGCATCATCATCTACTTACACACCAACTTACACGTTTACTATTCCAGGAGAGGGAGAGGAGACCGCTTGTACAGAGATTGATGAAGATGATCACGACGATTATAAACACGATTACCACAAGTATAAGCACCATGATGATGATCAAGGAGGCTATGATGATTGCGACGATTATCACGATAACAAACACAGTCATAGCCATAAATATGAACATGAACATGGACATGAACACGACAATCATAATGATAATGATTATAATCACTACAATAAGCATAAATCGCATAAAAACAAGGAAAAGCACGATAAAGATCACAAAAACCATGATGATGGTCATGGAAAATCAAAATTCGTACACAAACCTAAAGATGAGTTAGCTGGTGTTTTACAAGGAGCTGCTTATTCACCAGCCAGTGAAGAGGAAGGTGGAATGGCATCTATTCCAGAAAACCGTGATTCATCAAACCATGCACCATCTCAATCAGTTGGCCGCTCTTCTGTTTCTAATATCAAGAAGAACTCAGCTGCTACAAGTACCGTACAAAGTGGACAATCTAAACTTTCACCCAATTTTGGAGGATATTTCAGCACTTTCACTTTTATTTTCTTATTGAGATACATATTTTCTTAAAAAAATTAACTAAGACAATATTAATAAGCTTAAAAGCATAGAAATGTATATACCACTTTTTTTTATTAATACCATTTTACTTATTAAAAAAAGATCACATTAAATACACAATAAAGTTTTCTTTAAAGTCTAATCAAAAATAATATCTGCAAAGTATTTTATTTACCAAATAAGAGTTCTTTTTTTGAAAAGAAAATTGGATTATGAGTATAAAAGGCAATCATTTTTTCATATATTTATTTTTGTAGGCAAGTTCATCTGAGAACTTAACATTTAGCAGACCACACAAAAGTAAAACAAAATATAGATCATTTTTAAATCCGTATTCTTTTCAACTTCCATTTGCAAGTCGTATGATCAATTGCAGGATTTCATACATTATAGGAACTGGTAGTATCTACAAATAAAAATAAATAAAAATAAAATAGAAAAACGGTGGGGTACTCTAATAGAATGTGTGTGAATATTGTAAAGTTTACAAGAATGGAAAATAAAAAGAAACGCCCATTGTATTTTGAAAGCCTGTTTATCGTAATATAACTGTAGACTTGAGCTCTGCAGAAAGAATTATTTACAAAATTAATTTAAAATCCCTTGGCAGATAACGATGCAAAAAAAAAAAAGGAAACTAAACTGTAGTTTATACTCTTTAAAGTATGAATGCATTTACCTCGACCATTCTCTCATGACACCTTGTTACAAGGTGATGTTATAGACGATATAAAATAGAATGATACGCATTCTTTCCACGCTATACTTCCACCTGTGCTTCTGAGTGTTTATGGTCTGGTCATGAGATCCAATGTTTCAGAAAAGTGTTTTATTTTGCATGTTAAAAAGATGATGTATGATGAACAAAAAAAAAATGGAGGGAATCATCCAAAACGGGACAATAAATAACACTGATATGTTTTTGGCGTTTCCGCTTTTTTCTTCTCATTATCAAACCGTTTATCTTTACTTTTATTTCATTTCTTGATTAAAACCAGTATTTTATTATGAAATACCTTCATAAAGTACCTTTTATTTTCAATAGACAACCAAAGAATCCACTTGATGTAACAACAGACCCGACTCGAACTAACACCAAAGCAAATCTTCTTGGTAAACTTAAGTTGATTGCACATCCAATCTATGAAATTGAATATCAAGAAAATCAATGGATCCAACTTAAGCATTCAACAAGCAAGTATATTGAAGAGCTTTATCAACGAGGATTCACACGAATGGTTATTCGCCGGGATAAACAATTGAACGAAATCATACCAGAACGCGCGATATTGATTATCTCTATTTCACAAAAAAACAGTAATGAATACATATCAGAAAAGGACAAAGTATTTAACATTCGTCGTAAGAAACTGTTAGAGTTTAAAAATAACAGTAACGAAAAATGGATATTACTCAATGGTCAGGATACACCAACTATTTCACTCAAAAACGATTCTCTGTCATACACTGAGCCACCTTTTGTACTTGAAGATGACTAAAAAGCCCCACTTTCTTTATCTATTTAATGTAAATAATAATATAGAACTGTTTTTCTAAAACATTATGAACAACATATACTAAACACTTTCTTTGTAAATAAAATGCTTTATTTCTTTAATCTGTTGTAAATACTTTGTTTTTATAATTGCTGAATAATGCCCGTATCTAGGTTAAAGAATAAATGTATAAGTATAAATGCATATACTCAATAATATTATATATCAACTTACTATCTACACCATTGTAAAAGTACCAATTATTTAAAGGTGTATCATTTGCTGACAATACTTTGAGGATTTCCTGAGCCAGAATGCCACCAAGAATAGCAGATACAGGTGCAATCTCAGTATCGAGTTTATGTGTTAAATCACTACAGACCCACTTTTAATATACCGGTTCACTAAACAATCCCTATATAATAGACACGCACCTTAATAATTCATCATTGAAAGGGTATTCATCAGGAATGCCCATCTCTTTAGCATATCTCTTTTTTAGATCATTTAAAATTCCCGCATCCTTTTCAGTTGGTGAACGTCCATTCTCCTTTTGGAATCTAAAAAGTACTTTTGGATGAAAGAGGTTTGTCAAGACGTCCCAAATGTTAATACTAGTTGAATACTACACTTACTTAAAATCAAGAGAGCAATTGGGGAGAGAGTTCTTTTTAATTGCTTGGGTCTAAGCTTAGAAAAGTCTTTATGTTGTGAAGCATCGAAATCTGTGTATGTTTGAAGAGAATCCGTTTGTGTCTTTGTTTGGGGGTTGGTTCTGTTTTATCATGTCAGTATATAGAAAGAACCTTCATTTTGTAGTGAACAGACTACCTACATGATATATTTATGCTCCTTCAAGTCACAAAAGATGTATCCATACCATCCGAATGCATCAGCAGTATAAAAGGCTTTACCAACCGATCTTCTAACTCCATTGACACGAGTCTAAAGAGGGAATCAACATGTTGTCAGTTTGGTTGCTGTATTCCATTAAGGCTATATAGATATTTCGTTACTTACAATCAAATCAGCATTAGAATGAATCAGACAAACAATATCAAAGGTAGTGAAGAATTCATCAGGCTTTTCTTTAATATCTTGCTCATCCACAATAATTTTGACACGAGGATTTAAGTTTTGAAGTCGTTTAAGTGACGCAGAAGCACGCTATTTGCTTTTTTTCATTAATGATCGGCTACTGTTTATTATTGTTTTTCTTACGTTTTTTCCAATATCCTCCTCTGACAGGAAAAACTGTGCACCCAGATCCTCTTCAGTCACCAATTCCGAATCAAGCAAGGTAATGCTCGATACACCGGCTAATGCGAGATTCTTGCATATTTCATCACTTAAAGCTCTCATACCAGCAACGAGAATAGTAGAACTCTGGATGCTAATAATATATTGATGGTATTTTGTTGGTTGTGTATACAGAAACGCGGTATTATTGTCTAGTTACCGTTGCTGTGCTCCCAATCCCCATAACCGAATTTGGCGATCGTAAATAGCGGCCTCGTCTTTATCGAAGAAAATAAGGTATGTTAGAAAGGCTGTTTGCTGCTTTGAACAGAGTGGAATTACCTTTGTCAATTTGTGTTGTCATTCTACTTATTCTATTTATTAATATTATTTTGAAGAAAAAGAGGAAAACAGAAGGGAAAAAAAAACATTTGTTACTATTTTTTGTGCTGTTTTCAAATTCCGGTCTGGTTTCCTTTGAACGTAGTTCATGTATGGGATGAATGCTTGTTGGTTTCTTTTTCTATAAAAGAGAACAACTGATCTTGTAAAATCATTTTACCGCGTTTATTAATAAATCTTAATGCTCCAAGATTATCAGTGTGTTATTTTTATCAATGAAGTGTCAACATTTTTACTACCTGAATAGCAGTCAAATCGAACGAGATGTTCTGCTTGACCATCTCAGAACATAAAGTTTTCATTTCTTTTCTTTCATGTTTTTTACGAAGCATTTGCCGTATTAATTAATTAACTAACTGTAATACTGTTATACATATATTGGATATAATTATATTAAGATATAATACTTATTATGTAGATAAATATCCAATCGGTTGAGATAAACTCCTTTCTAAAGCTGGAATAGATATTCATCAACCAGAATGAAAAAGAAGGCTAGACTTTTATCTATATATATTATAATATCAGGCATGAGGCTGTATGATTATCATTGATAAAATGCCAAGCTCAGTGCACACATCAAAGCTGAGGATAAATACTTTCTAGATATTGCTATTATTATTTTTAAGTAATTCGTTTTAAATCACTGATTACTTGTAGTAACTGTGGATAAGATTTCTTGCTACTATCCTTTTTGTACAAGTATCAGGCTTGGGTACACTCAAAATAGAGCATAATATAATATGTTTAGTACAAAAGAAACTGATTGGTTAATAATCAAAGCAAAGTTAAACTGTATATACACATTTCGCTACGGGATACAATTCTGCTATTTCTTGGATTTTTAAACTATGCTTAATTTATGGCTTGTACCAAACGAGTATTAAAGCCCAACGAGTCTTTACTTTATTCCTGATTACTTATCTTATAAATTTAATTATTATAACCTAATTCTTGTTAAATACTCAACCTAATAGCTTAATATCATTATTAATCACAATAAAAATTATACTCAACTTAATACGAATCACCATGAATGAATCATTCCGCGATTTATTTTAGAAAATTTAAGCTTTAGGAACCTTAAATATCAAGAACGTCATTGTATCTTTTGACTGCATGAGAGTATTATTTTTCCATTTATTGACTTTGTGTTTTACATAAATATAAATCATATTGCGCTGGCATAGACAATGTATCTTATCCAGAGAATATAAAAGGCGAATTAGCATACTTTTTTTTTTTTTGTTATTCATCATTCACTTCTTGTTTTATATGCATATATATACTTCTCGTCTTTCTTTACCTATTTAACCTGGTATGGAAAGCAAGAAAATAGTTTTATCAAATTAAAAGTATTTAAAGATGCAACAGATGGAATAAACTTGTAAGAAAATGCTACAATCCATTAAAAAATGACTATTTATAATTTTTACTTTGTAGAAAAAGTAAATTGTCCAGGCGAATGAAGAGCCTATTACCCAGACAAAAGTTTACATAACTCTATTCATAAAATAGAAAATAATAATGACTTCACTTTATTTGGATATATTCACGGGTAACCGAAACCAAAAGTGAACATCTCCTGATTTTTAATTTCAGAGAATATCTTTTCAGGCCTTTATCGATCGATTTTCCATGATTCATTGGATAATTTATTCTAAAGAAAATAAAAATATATTAAAAGACATATATAGATACGCACACACATTCTATCACTAGTTCTTATAATGTATGTAAAAGTAATTAAAGTTATCAAATAAATTGAACTTCTGCTTGGATGATTTTTCTCTTCTGTTAGAATTTAATATTTGAAACCCAATGTCAATGTCGCCGCTCTTAGTTGCAAATTGCTTTCATATAAAAGCTTCTGTCTTTTGTTTAAGAAAAAATCTATTTTCGTTTTAAATTATTTTTTATTCATTTTTATTTCATTCAACTCTATTCAGCACGTCTATAATATCAAAAACAATTTAATTGAATAGACATATAACAATTTAACACGTCAAAAAATAAAAACAAAGAATAATATAAAAGGGGGAAAAAATGAAATCATCTATTTTATGTCTTGGAGCTATTATTCAACTTGTGCTGGCAAATCCAGTCAAGATTCCCCTGTATAAGCGATCCGACTTTATATCGACGGAAACACAAAATCTTCAGAATGGCATGATGGGCGCGGTTGTACAAATTGGTAATCCACCACAGAACCTTACTATGGCGTTTGACACGACGACCGGATTTTCGTGGGTAACAGAAACCCAATGTGGCGATGCCAATTGCCAAGGTCGTACTGCATTTGATACCAGAAATTCAAGCACCATCACCTCTACAGGACAGTCATTTACCATGGATTATGGCGATGGCACAGTCAATACTACCATTTATTTGGATACCTTTAGGTATGGTGGCCTTACTGTCAAAAATATGCCATTTGGTGGTGCTTATCGTATGGAAGGTTTCAACAAAGGCTTTGATGGCTATCTGGGTCTAGGTCGAAATGTCAATTTAAATACTTCTCAGACACAATATGCAAAGCGTGATGATCTTTCTATTTCTGGCTTTGTACCAAATGCTTTCCAACAAGGTTCCGGTATCGCAAGTGCACAATTTGGTATGTATACCACTACAGCTGGTAGTGGTTTTTCTCAGTCTGGTACAGTTTCTGCAAGCTTTGCACTAGATTCTGGAAACCTTAGTCTTGTAAAACGTTCTGATTATAGCTGTCAAGAACCTGATGGATATCTTATCATCGGTAAGAAATATATTAAAAAGAAAAAAGAAAAAGAAAAAATATTTTTAGATGGCGTATTCGCTTTGTCAGTATGCATTTACTAAATCATCATTTCTTTTTATCACTATTATTTAAGGCGGCGTTGACAAGGATGCCATAAAGGGAAAGTTCTATCATATTGATATTGATGATGATGCTAGCTCTGGAAGCTGGGAGGTCCCTGTGATAAAAGCCAGATTTGAAGATGATTTGAAGTTTGATGTTAGTAAGAAAGCCAAAGCTGTGCTAAGTTCATCTACAGATGTGATTGGTCTCCCCAACAAGCAAGGTATTATATTTTGAATAATGATGATATAATCAAAAAAAAGTTTCATAGTAATTAATTATATTACTTTAGCTGAAGAATTCAGAAAACATTGGTACGCCGAATATGACAAGCCTGATAACACTTTCAAAATCCCATGTTGTTTAATGGATAGACTTACATCCTTCGAAATCCAACTTGGTGACATAAAGGCAGTCATTCCTCCTCGTTATTGGAGCCATCCTCGCAATACAGCCACATGTTGTGATATGTGCCGTTCACACATTGGTCGCAGTGAATCTGACACCGATTACGTTATTGGATCGTCTTTTACCAACGCCTTCTATTCTGATTTTGATCCCGAGAAAGAAAGAGTCAGCTTAGCACTTAAGAAGCATCAGCCTGATGATGGACTGAAGCTCCAACAGGTTTAAGGAAGAAAAAAGAAGCAATCCTCTCTCGCTTTTCCTCTCACCTTTTTATTTTTATTTTAACATAATTATATCACTGTTTCAGAAATAAATACCAAAACTATATGTAAACATATTCGTATTTAGAAACTAAATTTTTACGTAAAACAACTTCTTAACAAAAATAATATTACTGCTAAGAATGAACTCACAATGCTTTTGCCAATCTCAGAATTTATCATCATCTTTGCATCATGTCTGATATTGTCGAAATTATGGTCATAACAATAGACGAACTCCTCTCTTTCTTTATTTCCATATCAGTTAAAAATTATATTTTAATGTATAAAAAAAAGCAGAGTAAATACATGACCCAATGTCACCTTTTAACCAGACAGTCTAAAAGAAAATATAATTGAATCCTCAAAATGGCATTCTAGAGAAAACTAGTTTTAATCACGTTGACATCTTGTAAGTTAAAAATAAACATAAAACCTGTACTTTCATTTATTTATTTATATAAAATACTATTTTGAAGTATACATATTTTTTGAATATGATGAAAGACCTCATCATTGGTTCTGTTAGCCGTTTTTTATTTCTGGCTTAGCGTTGTCATCGTTATAAATTGATGGCTGAATAGAGCTTTCTCTTCTTGCTATTATCAGAAAAAAATATTAATTTCAAACTACAATTGCAAGTTTGCTGTTAATATACTACAGTGTTTGTTCACTTACTTGATCATCTATAAAAACATTAAGCACGATATTGATACTAGCATATTTTCATTCGATAAATCTACAAATTAATGATAACAAACCAAACCACGATGTATATAGATCTACTCTTTTATGTAATATTGCTTATTTAAAATCTTTTTTGACCAGATTATATGTATTTTCTATAAAGTACTTCTTGAAATTCAGAAATGTATTTTTAGATTAACATTTTGGTATATTTTCACTTCATTCTAATTCATAGTATCGGCATTGAATATCAACAACTTTAAGTTTCTAGGCATATCGCCTATACATCAATTTTATTTAATAAAGGTGAACCATTCGAATGAAAGCTATAAAGCGGTACTACAATATTAAAAAGTTAGATAAATTCGAAGATCTAAAGAAATAGTGATCATGTGGTCAATATTTGCTCCTTTCTTCATTAAGCCTCATCATTTTATTTATAGTAAATAGTTAATGTAAAGCACTTCTAATATGTCATATATATATCATCACTGTTGTTCTAATCGTTCAAATACAGAAAATTAAATATTGCCAGAAACTTCAATGACCTTAATGTACGGTGTATTTGAATTATATATAGCAACAATACTCCTTGGTAAAATCTCATTTGTCATTGTGGCATTAGTTTTATATTAAAATAATATTAATGCCTGTGTTCTTAGTTTCCAAATTAAACAAATAACCTTTTTGAATCCTATTTGTGAAGGCTCATATGATATAGATGACATTTTTTTTTTCATGTTGTCATTGTATTCCAAGCATTATTTTTATTTTATTTTTTTATAATAGTAGAAATAAACTCTTTAGATAGAGAATAGTTCTAATGTTTATCAGTAATTGTGTGCATATAACTGCCATAGATAAGAATTTTAAGGGATAAATAAAGAAATCAAAAGTAAACGATAATCAGAAACTATTCTCGGTTAATCTATACTTGTTATCATCTAATAATTTTTTTTTTTCTTACTGTTTTCCGTTGGAGCTTGGTAATTTTCAAAATTTAAAATTTGTCCATTTCTCTGAACAATTTAGAAAGGGGCATATTCTTAGTCCGAGAAAAAAAAAAAAGGATTTCATTAGTGCCGTGTTCGGAAAAGTTGATTCAAAATGTGTAAGAAAAAAGAAAATCAAGATAGTTGCTGTGAAGTGTAATGGGTACAATATTTTGTAAAATGGACTATTCAGATTGTGCATTTATTAAATAACATACATTATTTTTATGCTAGATTACTCATTCCGTTGTGCATACAATGGCCAATTCATCTATTTTATCCTTTCTTAGATGAAACAAAATTAAAAAGGCTAGTTTCTTCACTTTGTTTTTTAAAAAGCCAAGTAAATAAACTGTTTCTAAATATAAAAGCATATTTGTAACATGGAAAATCACATTCTAACGAATTATCTGGTTCTATGTAAATAAATTGGAGCATCAATTCGATAATAAAAAGGAAAGCCAAGAAGTGTCTGCTTTACTATAATAGTTAACGGAAAAAATGTAACCTATGCAATTTCATTTCGAAACCATATAGGTTATTATTCATTATGCAACCCATTGATTCAATCAAATTAATATAAGGACCCTGTTTTGAATTAGAAAAGTATACAATGTTTATATAGATCTGCATATTTATAATGGATACAATCAATCATTAAAAAAACTTTTGTGCACACTTTTTTTAGAATTACAAGTATTTTATGTGTCATAGTTTATATACTGCTTGGTAAAATATACGAAGCCCATTTATTTCGGAGCAGTTTTAGGGCTAGATGTTCTAGATATAATGTTTATTAAATTTCTGGTCTTTAAGATAACGGAAGCTTGAGCGGTCCACATAAACATGTACACACTAAACGAGGAGACGACGGAGAAAGAGAGAAAGAGAAGGAAAGAAAAAAATAGTCACGTTTATAGTATGGTATACAGGATCTTTCAATTTTTTTTTCGAATTAGAGTTTGCTTTGATCCGCCTACTGCGTAATACTAGAAAATTGAACTAATCATACATGAAAAAGTCTTTGACATATTTATCAAAAAAAATTTGCGCATAGATATAAATATGCCATTCTCTAAAATATTTTCTTCTTTTTCTTATTTTACTTCAATATAGCAATACACATATATAATACAGTCTTTTCCCATTCCTTCCCAATACATAACACCACTCCTTTTCTTATATATACGTTACTATTACCCATTATTTTAATAGAACCAATCCTTTAATCCCATTAAAATAATACATAGATATATGCATATAATGGAAGGCACTAATTCAAGTCACCAACCCGATAAAAAAAGCATGGACACCGAAAGTCAATTCGATGGATCCATATACCATGAAGTCCCTAATAGTGATAATAACTATGACATTATTAGAGATGACAATAAAAGCACAGTATCAACTGTAACCTCTATTGGTATCAAATCTCGAAGTACAAACATGGCGCTCAAGATAGAAGAAGTAAACAGTGATGCCGTCGATGAAAAAGAGAATTATGTAAACTTTGATTCAGAAACATGTACACAAAATAGTCAAGAAGAAACAGAGTACAAAACCTATCCTGTTGCCTGGGTTCTACTTTTCTTTATGGTCATCCTTAGATCAGCTATCGCTATTTATAACAATACTTTTAGTCCAATCCCAACAGTTACCGCAGAGTTCCTGGGAATTTCATTATCCAAAATCAATTGGTTGTATAATGTTATGGGCTTGGCCTATGTCACTACTAGCTTCTTTACCAGTTGGCTATATCAAAAGGCTGGTATCAAGTGGTCTGTAAGTATAACTGAATTATGCTTTTAATTTTATTTTAATAACTTTATACTAATGCGCGAATAAGGTTGCTCTTTCTGGCGTTTTATTAACCGCTGGATGTTGGATCAGATGGATAGCTGTAAAGATTAACCCTCCTTCATTTCCTATCATGATGATCGGTCAAACAATAGCTGCCATTAGTTCACCGATTAGTCTTAATGTTATGACTGCGGTAAATTGGAGCATTCGAGAACATTTTGAATCGATAATAACGATGACTAACCTTGATTACTTTTTTTTATTATTATTAAAAAATAGTTTGCGACACTCTGGTTTGCAGAAAATCGAAGAGCAACGGCCGGCATGTTTATCGGTAATCCTTTTTTTTTTTGAAGAAAAAAAGCTGCATATTTAACCAATAGATTACATTAGTATCCAATTATGGTGCCATTATCGCTATGTTTCTGATGCCTGCTATTGCAACTGGAAAAGATCGAATTGAATTCACGGTAATTTTTCTTTCATTTTTATTAAGTCACAAATAAAGAAAAAAGAAGCCTTATGAAGTATACTTTCCTATTTAGGTTATTATTGTAGCATTAATAGCATCAGTAGCAACCGTACCTTTATTTTTCTTCCCCAAAAAACCTCCAACTCCCGCATCTGCCATTCAATCAACAGATTCTCAAGATGGAAATAAGTTAACCTTGATGCAAAGCACCTTGGTTTTGATCAAAAATCCAAATTTCCTCATCCTATGTATTGTACACGGCTTAAACATTGGGTTATCCATTGCCTGGAATGGACTGATGAATCAAGCAATGACTCCTTACGGTTATGATAATCATCAAGTTGGCAATATTGCGGCTGTATCAATCGTAGCCGGCACTTTAGGATGTGGTAAGTTTTTTTTTTCTTTTCTTGTTGCATAATATTAAACTTTGTATATAGTTATCTCTGGTCCAGTTCTTGATAAAACAAAACAGCATAAAATTTTATTAAAAATCATGGCTCCATTAATGTTCAGTACTTATGTTGCCTATATTTTTGTTAGTAAGTATATTAATCATAATCTACTTATTTGATTAATGGTGTTAACTATTTGTAAAAAAAAAAAGTCAAAAAAGACACATTTTCTTCTATTCTATATGTAAATGCACTCAGTCAGTTTTTCCTATCATTCATGGTACCTGTATGCGTTGAATTGGGCGTCGAAAGTAGGCATAAATACACACATGAGAGAGGGGAAATGATGTTTATAAAGAAATTGAATATTAAATCTTTCCTTTCCAATAGTTTCATATCCGGTAACCGAATCAGTATCTACCTCCATCCTTTGGCAGATTGCACAACTCATTGGCTTCATTCTTGTATTTATAATGGATCTATTCCGTGATGAAAATGGTACACCTCACAACAACATGCACAAGGCATTGGTATTTCAAGCAGCCATTGCAGGTGTCTGTGCATTGTTTGCCCTCGTCTTTAATGGAAAAATGCTACGTACCGAAGCCATTCAGCAAAAGTCACAAAAAAGAGATGTCGAGAATACCATCCCCCACCGCTATGATTCATGTGAAACAATACATGTGTTAGAAAATCAACCTAAAGAAAATGATGTTTAAGGAGAGTTTCCTTTTTTCTTTTCTTGATTTGTGTAAATAGAAATTAGAGTTAATATCCATGAAAGCTCAACTAAAATATAATTGATCGACACACCACTTAAAAAAATAAAACGTTCTTTTATCATTAATAACAATGCAAAAAAAAAAGGATTGTTCTTGTTTACCAAATAGAGCTAATCGTAATTTCTAGAATTTTATTAAATCATAAGGCTTATTCATGCAAGATGTATTAAATCTAAACCTCAAAGACGTCCTAGTGTGACAAAATCACATGCACCAGATGACTATTTATTAGTGAATCATATGTACTTTTAATATACTTTTTTTGTCAGTGATTGTATATATTTTAATTAGCGAAAAAAATAATAATAATAAGAAAACAACTTTTTTTTATTATAAATCATTTATATTATAACCATTTCATATTTTCCCCTTTCCTTTTCCTTTTTTTTTTGTTTTATTTTTTTACTATTATTATTAAAAATATGGCTCGAACTAAGCAGACTGCTCGAAAATCAACAGGTGGCAAAGCACCCCGAAAGCAACTTGCTTCAAAGGCTGCTAGAAAGTCTGCACCTACAGCAGGTATATACATTTTTTTCGTCTTTTACATCAAAAAGTGAATCATTATTATGGCCTGATAAATGATACTTTATACTGACCGTTCTGATATATAAAAAAGGAGGTGTGAAGAAGCCCCATCGCTATAAGCCTGGTACTGTAGCGCTTCGTGAAATTCGTAGATATCAAGTAAGGTTTTTGTGTATAGATATAATGTAATTATATTAACCTTTTAATTTGCCATAGAAATCCACAGAGCTCTTGATTCGCAAACTACCTTTCCAGGTAAATATTGACACACAAAAGTATATAAGTACAAGCAATATTAAATATTATCTATAGAGACTTGTCCGTGAAATTGCTCAAGATTTCAAAACCGATTTACGATTTCAATCTTCTGCTATTGGAGCGCTACAAGAAGCTGCAGAAGCCTATCTTGTTTCATTATTTGAAGGTAATAGAAAATGAGAGGAAAAAGCACTCATATGACTTTATCACGTTACTAATGTATTCAAAATTAGACACCAATCTTGCTGCTATACATGCTAAGAGGGTCACAATTCAGCCAAAGGATATTCAATTGGCTCGCCGACTTCGTGGCGAAAGATCGTAATTACATTTATGGAAAACACCAGATACAAATGATGTAAAATCACATAAATGTTAGCTTTGATAATAACAATAATAATAATAAAAAAAGGCATCTTTTCCTAATGAGTTTATTATACAATGAATTCTAAGTCGGTATCAACATCCAAAAATCGCCCATGAATTTTTTTAATAGCTTCTAGTGCATGTTTCTCTGCTACCACGCATGATATGTTTATTTCAGAGGCACCTTGTGAGATGATCTCAATACTGATATTAGCCTCTGCTAAACAAGTAAACATAAGCCCTGGTGCTCCAGTTAATTTTTTAAGATATTTCCCCACTAAAGATATGA
>VCJK01001652.1:46125-65927 GCA_024139485.1 Backusella psychrophila | reverse complement strand
AAAAAAAACCATTTAAAAAAAAAAAAAAAAAAAGATAACGATGGGTCCCGAACTTAAAAAAAGTCTTTTGTTTATTTACATAAAAATAACGGAATACCTTTTATAAAAATTAACTTAATAGGTATTAACAACGAACTGCTTTATCACATGGTGCATCTGCATGAAGGTACACTTTATGGGATCCATGCTTGGAGTCGAAGCCTTTAATTGGGCATTATTGTTTATTAATGGCGTTTGCGTGAATAAAACAACTTTAATCAAAAGAAAAACTCCGTAAAAGAGAGAGGACAGACATGGGCGGATAAACAGTAGATAGTACACGCCACCAGAACGATAAATATAAATTAAAGTTTGAGCAAGTAAAACCTCCCTTTTTTTCTCTCCCCACCTTGCAATGGTACTGAATCAAAAAGGGTGACTAGATTTCTTTTCTCATCTATTTGACGCGTCTATTAAATTATTTGTTTGATAAGTTTTCGACGAGGCATTGTTTTTTATTATTATTTGCGTCAAGATCAAAATAAAGTAAGTGAACCATAGAATTTCGGGATGGTGATTTTTTTCAAGCATTTTAAGTAATGACTTATTCTAACGACACATTGATCTCTGATGACATTAAAATAATATTTTGTTAATTGATAAAATTTTTGAATTCAATTATACCCCCTTTTCGTACGTGTACAGATAAATACTCAAACGAAATCAAATAAAAGGAATGAGTAGATGGAAAGAGCTATTGTTTTAATAATGACATCCTGTTTCTTTATATAGTGATAAATATCTCTTTGTCTTCATCTATAAAATCTCCTCGTATCGTACAAGACATCTAACATATATCTTATCTAGATTTGATCTAAAAAACATATTTTAGTTCTAATAAAGATTTTCGTTACGGATACGCTGATATCCATTTCTTTCTCTCAAAATTATATTTTCACTCATCAAAATGATAATTCCTTGCACTCACAACACGACAATATGACTGTTTTTTCTATTTTTTTTCTTTGTGTTTAGCCGAAACAGCATAAATAGATTGTTATCGGTACTCTTCATGAAAATCTGCCCTTGAGTGCATGACTATTGCAATGGAAGTAATGGTATCTCCATATATATTTTGACTGTATTTTATTCTCTCAAAAGTCTTTAATTCTTTTGGTAATGCGTTTTGTTTAGTTTCTATACAAAGCAAGCTTATCTTTTATTTCTTTTAAAAGATTTTTTTTGAGGATGTGCGAGAAATCAATAATTTAATAATTATTCAAAAACCATTGGTGTATACTATTATTACAGCATAGAAAAAGAAGACTTATAAGAAAATAAACCATCTTAATTTTGATGTCTATGTATACAAGTAAAACAGAAAGATATTTATCTTAAGAACCATCGAACTTACATATAAATATGCAGGTTTTTTAATTAATAATTTTACATGAATGATCATTAGTCTATCCTATATTCATTTTTATAAATTCGCCTCGGTATTTTTTTTCAAGGAGTTTTCCACTAATATCACTAATTCGAAATAGAATAGTATTCAAAGGCTTAATGCTTATATATTTCACTGTATGATTGAGCTTAAAAGCTATTTGTAGCTGAAAATACATTGTACACGTATTAAAGGGATTTTACAGAAATATATGTACATTCTCTTTTAGATGCATACAAAAAATAGTATAAAGTAATAAATTCAATTGTAATAGAAAATGTACACAAGTCCTAGTAAAACAGCTACTCGAAAATATATAGTGCAATAAGGGTAAGCTTATTTTCTAAGAAGTAAAATATCACACCTATCCTTTCTTCTTTCGGTAAAAAGTGCTAGCCGCTCAGGTGTAAAAGGAACATCCTAATATATACAAATGAAAAGGGTATAAAGAAATGAAATCGACATAATTACACATGGCCGATCAATCCCGACTTTAAATCCGGACTTAATAGAACAAAACTTTTCAACGGCTACAAAAAGCGTTGTCTCTACTATGTTGTTTTTCATCTATACAATATCTAGTGCACACTTATCTATGTATTCTATACGATAAATCAAATTGTATTTATCGATCCCTTTTTTCAATTATTAATGTATGTAATATTAATACCAGTGATAAGTATTTATAAGGAGTATCGTTTAGTGTATTATTGTAATAAAGCGTCCTATTTATGAACTGCTTCGTATTTTATATCCTCGATTGAATTTCAATATTTTGAATACTTAAATTATTTTTTTTTCTCATTTTATTGCACTTTGTTTCATGTATTGATTTTTGATATTATATTTTGTCTGTTTATACATATTTTAGAGAACAATAATTTATTACGTATAATCAAAGCGAATTAGAGATGATAATAGATTCACATACGCCTCAATCAGAAAGTAATAACTCCAATAATAAGTCACCATATAACACATATAATAATGTAGATGATACTTCGCTTTTACTTTACAATAACAGGACTTATTCGATTTATTTACCAAACATCATCATTGGACTATCAACATTTTATATCATGATAATATGCGTAAAACTCTTTCTAAAACAACGGAGGAGATACATTAACAGACTCTATCGCAAAGAAAAGCAGCGTCTACGGGAAAAATGGGAGAATACATTAAATCAAGACAATAACACAGTTTATGGTGATAGTGATGGAGATCTTGCTGATACTAGTGGTGATGATAAAAGCCTATTTATTGAATTTCCTAAAACAGCATATACCCAAAAGAGAAGCTCATACGCCCGCTCAGCTCCACTTCTTATGTCTGAAAACTCACTTCAAGATGATTATTCAGTAACTATGGCTCACTCATACCAAAACAACGCTTCTTTCGAATTAGCGCATCCAAATCCCAGTGACTCTACTCTTATAAACATAAATACCAATGGGGATAAAAGTGGTGCCTCAGAAAAAGATAAAATAATAAAAACAACGGGCTTGTTTAGACACAACTATTATTGGAGAATGCGCAATAGTAAACGACTTGATCTTCTATGGCAATGGAGTGTCTCGATGGGTTACTGTCAGTACGAATATGGTAGAAGACTGGATGAAAAAATTACTGAACTCCAAGATAAACAAAGTATTTATTATAATAAAGGAGAGAGCTCACTAACGTGAGTAAAAAAAAATCTTCTTCCTCAAAAAGTTTACGCATGTTTTTTTTATATACTTTACCTTGTATGTATTAGAAAAAGTGACCAAAATAATAAAATTGGAAAAGTTAAAAATGATGAGGTTATATTAGCCTGAACAAGGAAATCGGATCTACGATCGCCCCTCTGGGTAAGATCGTATTAAGCCTTGGCTCATCCATTTTAGACAAAGGTTACTGGGAATACAAGACATCTGTTTTTATTTTTGATGTGAAAAATGGGTACACGACTGGGTTTAATATAACGAAGTGTTAACCTTTTTTATTAAAACATGTCATATTCGAGGCATTATGATTCAGTGAGCACAGATTCCAAGGAATAAAATAAACAACCAATATGACCTTTTTTTAGAAACGCCGATTCACCAAAGTAGTATTGTACTAAAATATATCCTTACTAATGATAGGCATATTGTTTTGTTTTTGCATGAAAAAAATAGTTTAAAGATAAGCAACAACCTTTAATTTTTAACCTCAAGAATAAATAAATAAACACAAAATGATTAACAATGGGTAAACTTAAATATTTTTCTAAAAAACCGTGGCGCAGACTGTTTGTCTGGAACTAGTGTCTTTGTTCCTGTCGCTTCTTTTTTTTTAAAAGTAAACCCTTTACTCTAACATGATGTCACTCGCCTCTTGTTGCACAACTTACTGTCTCCTTTTGAAATACACCTAGTGTATCAACAAAAGCCTTTTTTCTTTAATGTCTTTTTCCCATAAAAAATAGAGTGTGTATTTCCATTTCTCTCTATAAAGAGATCGATAGATACTAATCATTGATATTGAGTCTTTAAAATAATAACCTACTACTTTTGAATTTTAAGATATTATTAAAAAGACACAGGGAACCCACCTTGGTTTAGAGTATTCATTAAGAAACACTAATAAATTAGTGCTTTATTTGTTTATGCTCTAATGATGCCACTTCTATTTTGAAAGTACTTGGGATAAGAATGAAAACTCAAATCAAAAAGCTACTGGACTAATGAGTCTATTATTTAATTTTGAAATCCAGAAATAAACACTTTTTTTTATGCAACTTACCTCATCATTCTGAGAAGCAGCTTGTCCAAGATGGATTATATTTTTTATAATAGTAATAACTGTTTTAGTGCCACTGAAATTTTCTTGTTTGACTTAATTTAAAAATATACTACTGTTCCATATAGATTCTTTATGGTGCTTCAAATCTAGAACATTAGATAGCCATAGTGTTTAGTAATTTAAAAATTTTTAAAAAAAAGTTGTTTTTGCCTTTTACATTCTCTTTCTTTTTTGTTTTTGAATTTGTTACGATAAAGTGATTTGCATGTTGTCGTGTTAAATAAGGAGCGAAGTATGATCTCATCCATTAATTCCTTCCAATGAAAATTAAAGGGTTTTTGCAGCTGTTCACTCGAAAATATTGTTTGTCACATTTTACTCCTTAATTCTTGTAAATACATTTATCCAATAATATCCTGACACTAAACAGATTGTTGTGTAGCTTATATTGATAATATTACATGATATTTATCCCGAGCTGATCATATGAGTATAGAAAACACAACATATTCTTTTTTTTTCACAAGAAAATGGAAGAACTTTCAACTTGACTAAAAAATTCAATGCCTCAAAATAATTCCCTAAATCTTCAAGTAAAAGTATTATTACCCTGTATCTTTAATTCAACATTATAAACCGTAAGATAATGATCATGCTTTTTATATGATTATTTTGCTTACAATGAATTCATTTTTTTTTAGAAACAAAATGAAGTAAAAGTGATGACAGAATAAATAATTACCTTTTTAAGGAATTTCCGGTTCTTTTATGAGCAGAAAATATCTATATTTTGACGTCATTGTATAAATTTGGTAGCACCTTCTCCTTTTCTCTGTAGAGCAAATTCAATGGTTTCAAAAGGTTTTCGCGGTTGACGGTTGCTAATTGGACCAATCTTCCATGCAAAAAATTAAACTGAGAGATAAAACTATAACACTCTTTTATATCAATCGAAGATAAGAATATAGTTGACGCTTTCTTAATAAGCATAGTTTTCAAGCTATTTCGCGGGGTTTTAAACCAGTAACTTGGGTGGGGGTTGAGAAGTGCACCATGAGTCATTGTAGCTACCATATCGGGCTGGTTACACTCACAGGTGGGTATCTATCTATTACTAAAGTTGGTATTACGGTTACTCACTTCCTCTCCCTCTTCGTTAGTGCTGCGGATAGCACATGACCAAATAGTGTCAGTCAAAAGTGGATGAAAAAAATAATTATCAGGGGGTCACTTCCTCTATCCATCAAGCTGTGACAGCAAAGAGGCGATCGTACGTATCTTTGAGTGCTACGACTTTTACATTCCGCGGTGTTGTTTGTTTAATTATTAATTGCACATACCACATCCGAAAATATGAAAATACAGAAGTGTGGCTCATTGCCAAAATTGCATTGATTTTGATTATGACGTGAGAGTTGCCTTCATTTGTGCTACCTGAAAAATAAGCTATTTGTGTTTATTTATCAATTAAGGCAATCGATGATGTAAATTAATGTTTTAGCTGGTTGCAAAATCATATAAATACCGTCCTTTTTTTTTTTTTGATCATGTTTCTTTTTTTCTTCTTCAATTCCAATCACATATTTATAAATTCTCAAATCAAGTATCAAATGGATTATTCTAGAAAGTGCATGTCGATAGACGCTATCGTTTCGAACGATACCTTCCCACTATCTCCTCCAGAATCTTATTCCAGTTTATCACCAACGTTATCTCCCAAGTTAACCTCTATGGTGCCCCCTTTACCTGAACCCTCACATACAGTACAAAATAAACAAAAAGAGTCCCATCATATGTCGAGTGAGGAACGTCGACATCGAAATAAACTTGCATCAGCCAAATATCGTGCGAAAAAGGTAAATACATTAGTAACCTCTTTTTTTTTAAAAAAAACATGATACTCACTCTCATTATAAAAATAGCAAGCTAATATGAAGACAATATCAACAAAAGTATCTGAGCTAATGGAGTCGAATTCCGAATTGAGTGATGAATTAAAGCGAGTGAAACAAGAAAATGCGGTTCTTAGAGCTATGTGCGAAAAGATGATGGCACAAAATCCTTCTCTTGCAAACCAAGATGCCTTTAATCATGCAATTCTCTAAAAAAAATCATAACCTCATTCTCACATCACCACATATCCATTTCCTCGCCTACCCTTTTGATTTCTATTTATTTACCTTTTTTGCTTTATCCCTTAAAATACACCTAAAAAAACTCTGTAAATTATCTCTAGTACTGTATATAACAGCATATGGAGTTATAAATCTTAATATACTCTATCATTCTCTTTATAGCCACAATTATTTATAAAAATAAAAATATCATTTTCACAATATGACCTATAAATTAACATATGTTAATATTTGGAATTAGCCAAACTTGATCAGCATTATAGTTAGATTAAGGTTTTAGTATACCCATTGGTAAATTATTTACACTCTGCCCATTCCCTTTTACAATAGCAATGATAAAAAGTCATCAAAAATGAACAAAAAACAACAAAAAGGTTCACGGCATCTTGTTATTCTCTCCTTTTCACACTCTTTTATAACGTAAAATAAGTTTTTCTTAATCAACAGGGAGTAGGAAACGTCACACGAGGCCAATTTTTTCCCTTTTCTGTTGATCAGTCGCATTGTGTTTTGCTTTCCCTTCTTCTTTAGAGATGATCGTCGTTTATGTGTTAGTTTTCTACAGCCCTTTTTTCATATTCTTCTTCTTTATTTAAATAAGTCATGTCAACTCCTACGTGTGAGTCATCCTGTGACTCTATTAAGAAGAATAAAGCATCCATTAGAAAGACTATAACAACATCTATACGATCCATACAGAAACCAGCAGCAGCAGCAGCAGCAACAACAACACAACCCTTGACTCCTTATACTAAACCAGCCATTTTAAAACCCTCAACATCAGCTATTGATGGAGAAAGAAAATCTTCAGCGGAAAACTTAAACAATTTACAAGATTTTTTTCAATCCCAAAAAAAACAACGCATCACCTCAGTGACTCAAGGCAAAACCATGACCATTGATTTTACAGCGCCTCATCTTGACAAAATAAATAAGAAATATCTTAAAGAACCTCTTGTTTTGCACTCTAAAACTGAACAGGGACCTAAAGATGTAAGTATATGGTTTTCCAAAAGAAGGATTTAATTAAATCACGTTGATCGCGGTTTACTAGGAGTCAAGGATATGGCGAGTGCACAAACCATAATCACAGGAAAAGGAACTTTAAGCTTTGGAGAATTAGTAATATATTTCTTTATTAAATATCTCTACATTATTTTGGTTTACATTAAATGGTGTTAGTTTTTTTTTTGTCAAAAGACTTGTCATTTAGAATCAGATTCCAGATCTTTTCACTGATTCTGTGGGGGGTTTCGCAGATTAAAACACATAAAAATTCCTTTTTTAGTTACTTAATAGCTTATTTTCATCCTCCGGGAACTTTTTTAATGAACTATACTTATTTGATGTCATTTGTCATACCTTGGCCAGGAATTTGGTTTTTTATTACACGAAATACCAAGAATAACAACGACTTGTTACGCACACTAAAGGGTGAGAGCTATTCTTACTAGTGAATTAGTCTATTACAAATTAAGCTTCATGCAATTCGCCCGATTAAAAGAAGCGCAACGGGTACATTCATATCAAAGATGTCGGATTAAATATTCCCAAGTTTACGATTTTAAATAAAAACAATAATAACAGGTTTTTCTTTTCATGGTGTTGTAAAAAAAAAAATCAGATATCGGGTTTAGTTTTCTTTTTGGCTTTATTTTTAAATATATAAAAACAAAATACACTATTACTGTTGCTATATGAGTAAAAACGGATGATGTCTTGTTTTAACAATAGTAAGATTTAAGTAAACACCAGGGGCTGAGAAGCGTTACAAAACTGAAAGCTAAAAACAATCGATACATCGATAAGCAAATGATCAAATATATGCGCGGATTTTCATTTGATTTGTGTCTTAATATAAAACCCTTCATTATTAAAGATAACATGATGGCTTACCAGACTATAGGGAGCCATATCAAGACCAATATCTCGTTTCAAACTAAAAAAAAAAGTATGCTTGTTTTTATGATCATGAACACATCGCATGTTCTTATGATATTGACACACTTGCATTGAAAACAGATTTTAGAGAAAGATACATGACCTTCAAATAGGCTTTTAAAAGTTTTTATACGCAATAATTTGTTTACATCGTGAATAGACAGCATAGTAAACCATATCTTGTTACTAACCATCTTTTTGTTTTCCAAAAAAATAAATAAAAAATATTTGTTTGTACAAGCCTGACGATGACGCTATTTCGTTTATTTGTTATCGTTACTTCGTTCAAGAATTCGGGTGGGTAAAACTTAAAATTTTTCGGGATATCCTTTTTTTATACTTATGAATCTAGAGACACTTATTCCTTAAATGGAATAATTGTCTTCTGTTCTTTAACAATACACAAAGAGTTTGCTCACTTGATATATAAATTGCATTTCTTTTGTTATTTGTTGGCTATTATGAAAATATTACGACAAAAGAAGGTCATTTGTAATTTAAACTTCTTCATTCCTTCTCCGCATCTTATTTTGGTGAATGGTTTTTTTTGGTTTTTTTTTTTGTATGAAATCGTGGATGGTTTTTGTTGACAACCTGAACCCTAATTTTAAGGTTTTCAAATCAGCAAACCTATATCAAACCTATCTGATCGGCATATCGAATATTTTTTACTACTAAAATTACTGCAGCTTTGGAGTTTACTAATATAAGTATGAAGAGAAAAATATGTTATTATTATGTATTAATGACGCAACTATTCAAATTCTTTCCCTTTTATTGAGGGCAACGGATTCAAGATAGAACAATTTAGAAAATTTCTAACCTTAAAATGAATAAAATTTAATCGGTTTTATTACTAGAAGTCCGTGTTGCTGAATCAGTCAATAAAGAACAAAAGTATCTGACTTTTTATTTTTACGAAATCTAATTTGTAAGGTGTTGGATCACTAAACGGGTTTATCTAAAGAGCGTTGAAAAAACTAAATCATTTTCTTGTAAAAATTATATGAATATGAGTTCATTAATAATATAGTATCCTTTTTCCATTTCTTTTTTTTGATTTGTTTATACATCTACATGAAAACAATACATGGTTGCAAACAATGATAGACGAAAATAGTATAAAAGCAACTAGTGTATTATGCAAACACGTTATTATTTTTAACTTTTCTCACACCAGGTTGAAGTCCATTAAAAAAAAACGCCAGTTGCCAAGTTTCAGTCGTGTTCTTTGATAAGATGAATAGGTTATAATTGATAAATGACAACATAATATACATGCTGATCATTTAAGCAAAATTATGTTATTAATTAAGATAGATGACTTTGAGATTAACGCATGGCTCTCATAAAAACAAAGGGGCCGATTAACACAATTACGCAAAATCGATTGATGTTCTAGTCTTTTCATCGAATATGTGCTCTACCAAATTTTTATAACAATTAGGCCAACACTTTTAGAATGTCCTTGGTGATAATAAAATGGTGATGACACCCTCCTTATTATCAAAGACATTTTTTTTTTGTTAAAGTCGCTACTACTAATACAATATTCAGAGCTGCATATGAACTGAAACAACATCACTTTTCCCCATTTTATCTGAAGTGATTCATTCCATGGATTACCATATTCTTCTATCAGAATCATGATTACAACTGACGTAAAAAATTCACATGCTCAACTCAAACAAAATTACATGGTCCAGAACATGTTGTACAGAGGAAAGCACACATTTGTATATCCTGTCATTTTTGCATCAATGATACAAAAAGGAATATGATGTATTTTTTACTATTTATTTTAATAACTTTATTCGATCTATACATTTACTCATGGCCTATCATTTATTCATCATGATCCCAGTGTCCATCCCAACTTCCATGGTGATCTTCGGGTTTAACTGCTTCTTCTGAAACCACTTCAGCTTTTCCTTCCTCTGATGCGACCTCTGCAGGTTCATCAGCGTCAACATCGGCTGCTTGAATCACATTGTTCCATGGCTCTTCGTTTTCATCGAGAACTTCGGCGATACTATCTTGTTCAACAATTTCATCGCTTCCATCTTCCTGGATGTTGCTTTCCTGGGCTTGATCTTCCATAGCTTCACTTTCCAAGACTTGGTCTTCCATGATTTCATCTTCCATAGCTTCACTTTCCAAGACTTGGTCTTCCATGATTTCATCTTCCATGATTTCATCTTCCATGACTTCACTTGCCTGGGCTTCATCTTGTTTGATATTGTCTTGCTTGATTTTGTTTTCTTCATCAATTTCAGGTAATTCGTCTTCTTTCACTTCTTCTTTCTGCTCTGATTCGGGCTTGGTCTCTTCCTTTACTTCTTCCTTTTGTTGTTCTTCAGGAGTGGCCTCTTCCTTTACTTCTTCCTTCTGTTCTTCTTCAGGCTTGGTATCTTCCTTTACTTCTTCAGGAGTGGTCTCTTCTTTTACTTCTTCCTTCTGCTCCTCTTCGGGTTTGGTCTCTTCCTTTACTTCTTCCTTTTGTTGTTCTTCAGGAGTGGCCTCTTCCTTTACTTCTTCCTTCTGCTCTTCTTCAGGAGTGGTCTCTTCTTTTACTTCTTCTTTCTTCTCTTCTTCGGGCTTGGTCTCTTCCTTTACTTCTTCCTTTTGTTCTTCTTCTGGATTAGTCTCTTCCTTTATTTCTTCTAAAGGCTCAGCCATTTCTTCAGCAGGAACTTCGGCCATTTCTTCGGGCAAGCTGTTGGCACCTGTTAAACAACCTTGGAAAGTTTGACATTGGTTATCACCAGAAGAAACATAGTCCTTAATGGTAAGATTATCACCAAGAGCTTCATAACTGGCTGCAATGACTTGTCCACTGAATGAACCCTGAACGTCATCCAAAATATGTGCTATATTAAAATAAAATGATGAGTATACCCTTCTCATATATATTTCTAAAAAAATAAATAAATACCTTGAGGAGCAAGAACCATTCCACTTAAAGGTTCAGTAGTGCTACGCTTAATGGTAAAGTGACCTTCGGGGTTATATTTTCCTGCTTCATCGATAGCGTAAAAGTTATAGATAGTATTACAGGCATTCATACCGATACTTGGGTCTGCTGTCTTCATATCAAATGTATGCTGGTCCAAGACAGGGATCTACATAATATAAGTTTAGTGAATGCAAATTAAAATATTCATCCATTAAAAAAAAAAAAGCAACTTACGTTAAGAACAATCATCTCAGAGTTGGGGAAAGGCTCTTCCAAAGGACCATTCCATTCACCTTGACCCAAAAACATGGTATCGACACTTGACAACATATGAGGAGGAGCCTCACAATCAGTTCCATCGCCACAATCAAAGTAATTGACAGCCTTACAAGCACCCATTGTACAAGCAGGCATTGTAAACAAATTAAATGGCTGATCTGTCTTGACACCCTCTGACACGAGATTGACCATGACACCATCAGCATCAATAGACCAGTTGGGAAGCATACCAGCCAATTTGCGAGACATATCCAAGGCAGTCTGACGGACCTTTTCAAAATCGAGTGTAGCTTCATTGGGAACGGCACATGCATCCAAGGGAGTGGCAACCTTGTCATCTTGGGTTACCAGAGAGGCAAATCCGTTGACGGTGATGGGGGAGGCGCTGGCACCGCCCAACACCAAACCATGGTGCTCTAATGCATCCTCGCTGACTGCGCATGCGGTTGTCTTTTTCGAGTTGATACGTGCATTTTCACCAGTCAAAGTACCCTTGACAGCAAGTGGACCCATTATGTTGGCATTTTTTCCGGCAATAAAGTCACCAAAGACCATGGCATTGAAACGAGTCAACTAAAATAAAATATGAATATTTTTTTTTTTGGTATCTTTAATATTGAGATTATTCTTACAGCTTTTGCTTCGGGTGTAAGTGCGTTCAAAACACTACAAACACCATCCATCTCTGGTTGTTCAGCCTTTACTGAATCGGAAAAGAGCAGGGCAATGGTACCCCATGTGAAAGCAAAAGTCATCCAGTTCTTCATGTTTTATTATTTTGATTTATCAAGTATAAAGATGAAGAAAAAAAACAGTATAAGAATATATGCATTTATATAACAAAATTCATTTTTAATAGATCTTCATATCTTCATATCTTGTTTTCATTCCAGGCTGTAAACTAATTTTTTTTTGCGTATAAAATTCCTGCGTTCTTCTTTTTTGATGGGGACCACATGACATATTGTTATTGAATGGCATATTCTCCTCTACTGTCTTCGTTTTCTGTGGTTATTCATTCTTTTAATTTGATAAATGTTGGTTTTGGTAAGAATTCGTATTACTTTTTTTTTTTTTTAAAAAAAAAACAAGAAAAGAAAAGAGATGATCATTGTACAATAACGAAACTGGAATATACATATTCCATTATTTTATATAAATATAAATGACAGTTGTCATAAACCCACCTGATAAGACTAGAAATAGTTATCTTTTATTATTTATTTATTTTAGGAAGCATAAACCGCATTTGGTACTTTAGCGAAGTCTATGATTTCTCGTCTTTTCCATTTTTCAATGGTTTTTATTTTTATAAAAGAGAATCTAATAATAAATCATTGCAATGATAGCCATTAAAAGTATACATGCCTTTGGTCGGTCATGTTGAATAAATAAGAACTCTTCTGCTACAACTTTTATTTATCAATACATATAGCCGTTCCAAATACGGAATACAAACAAATATGACCATTTATACAATGTTTTGATGCGACTTTATACAATACCATCAAATGCTTTTGTTGGTGTATCTTATGTTTTTCTTTTTTCTTTTTTTAGTATACTTATACGTTGATATAGGTATTAGATTAGGGTGATGATGTAGATTCTTGAGTATCTTGAGTTGATACTAATGGTGGTGTCTCTGGCGGAGATTCCCAATCCAGGGCATCTTCGTAAATTGGGTTGATTTGGACTATTGATGCTTGCATTTCTTCAAACTATATAAAATTTGTTAGTTTTAGATAGTCCTGGTTATAATAAACAAACTTACGTCGAAATTCATCCAAGGATGTTCCTATATTAATTGAACAAAGAAATGAGTACGAAATGAATGTGTGATCATAATATAACAAAAACTTACAAACACCTGCTCCATCGTGTAACGCTTAGTAGTGTCAACGGTCAAAAGACCACGTATTAAATCCTTTGCTATAATAATAAAGACGGATGAGTATCTAAGAAGAGTAACAGATTGTTACTATGGTTACCTGAATCTGAAACTGGTGTACTCCTTGGGTCCACAGGAGTGAAATCAAAGTTTGCTTTACGTATATTATCCATTACCTTGTGATTGTTGGGGTCTTTTAATAATATGATAGAAAGTAAGTAAAAGAACATGATATAACTATATATATATATATATATATATATATAAAACTTTACCGTCAAACGGTGCTCTTCCTATCAAGCATACAAAGAGTACTACACCCAAACTCCACAGATCGCAAGTCTTTCCATATCCAGGTATATGGTTGATTATCTCGGGTGCAACTATTGTATTTGATCATGAAACGCCCATTTAGAGCTCTAATACAATCATATCCTTTTCTTTTTCTTTTTTTTTCATACCATAATTTTCGGTACCGCAGACTGATACCAGTGCCTTTTCTATTGTGCACAAGTTTGCCAGCCCAAAGTCACATAACTTTACTTCTAATGTTTTTTGATCCACCAAAAGTACTATAAAAAAATAAAAAAAACCAATAAAAATAAATAAATGATTAGTTGATGGTAAAATTCATTACTACTTACTATTTTCAGGTTTGATATCTCGATGGACAATGTCGTTATCATGGAGAAACTAATATTAAAAGAGTTGTCAATAAACAATAAAGGCATCATTTATCCCAAAAACTGCTCACCTTTACTGCTCTAAAGAGCTGGTATAATACGACGCGTGCTTGAGATTCGGTTAAAAAAAGTCGGTTTATGATATAATTGAATAATTCGCCCTGCTCAGCGCTAAAATAATAATAAAATGATCAATAATAGCCCTGAAACAAACAAAAAAACAAAAAAACTTTACTAATCCATAACAACATATAAATGAAGAGAATCCTCGTAAGTTCGTAAAATGCTGATGATACCAGGCTGTAACACAGAACAGTGAGATAAGGTTTTCTTTTGTATATTTAAACTTACATGTGGTTCAAGCGACATTAGTGTGGTCACTTCACGCTTAAACTGCATTAATGCTTTGGGTCTCTTTCTAAATCTACACAGTTGTATCACTTTAACCGCAAAGATCGAGTTTGTCGAGTTCTCTTTTGCGGTAAAGACTTCTGCAAAGTGTCCAACACCAATAGAATTAATGACCTTGAAATCGTGCTCAAATATCTATTTCATAGTAATATTATTATTATTTGTTTACACTTTATAGTAGTAAATAAACAAATAATGAAGGACTTACATGGCCTTGTACACTTTTAAGCAGGAAGATGTATGCTATTTATTAATATTATTAAAAAAAAGGAGGGTTGGTTGGTTATGATGATGTATATAAACATCTTGTTTATATTAAGCTTACATGTAATTTTATTTGATTCAAAGGTGATTGAATCCAACGACTTTAAGCATTGTGAATCCATTCTTAGTAAGGGTACGCCATTGACTTTGATTTCTTGAGAGCTTTTTTGTATACAAGTATAGTTGTTAATAAAAGTGCCATAGTTATCGCTGATTGGCCAAGTACTAACCTCAGGTTGCTTAATATTCCTCTCAATTCAGTCTCTCCATTATTTAAAGTGTAGTTTCCCTATTAATACTGTTATTACCACCCTCCTATTATTATTATTATTATTTGTTATTAATATGTATATACATACCGGGTATATGACGCAGTGTCTTCTTTCAAACCCTTGATGTCTGACCCTACATATGCACATAGCATAATGAAAATACACAGATAGCGTTTTAATGATATTTCTTACAACTCCAAATATAAACAGAATATATTACATTATATCTACTGAAGGATTACTACCAATCACCGTTCCGGGACGAGCCTTTGTTGATTTTCGTTTTAGGTAAATGACTTCAGGGAACTCTTGGCTTGAATTGATCAAGCAAGCCCAAGCCAGTGGTTCGCTTTCAAAGTCCACTCTCACATTGTGATTCTGTATAAAAGCAAGGTTTCGATGTTCAAGCCCAATGTCCTTTCTTATCACTGACATGCGACTTGCTTTATTGCATTTCTCCTTTCGTTTTGTGTGATGCAAGTCTTTTGAATGGTGCTGAGTGGACAATGGCGCTTTTGTCTGTTTAAGCTGAAGGGCGTCTGACAACTTTTTTGCATCGTTACAACTAAGACTCTTTTTAAACATGTTTTGTTCTGCCGTCCTTGTCTCCATTTGTCCTGCTCTCTATTGCTGCTATTAGTGTTGTGAGGTGTAAAAATAATTAAATATATGAGAAAAAAAAGGGAAAAAAAAGATTTCTTTTCTTTTCTTTTTTTTTTTCCTTTTTTTTTGAACTCTTTTTATTATTATTTTACATGTTTGATTTACCATTAACAGAACGTACCTTTATCACATGGCACCGTATTAAAATATGATGAAAAGTTGGACAGCATCCACATTTTTTGTCATATCTTTTCTTCTTTCTTTTGTCTTCATCGTTGCCCTGGCTGAAACATGAATTCTGTAGTTTCACTTTTTGGTCAAAATAGAATATGGAAACTGTGTGTTTGTATACAGAATCAATAACAATGATATTTATAAATGCTAATTTGTTGTTATTACCATTATATATATTCATTCCCTTCGTTTACTTCTCTTATGAATACATATATACAAGTAGTGGAAATAACAGTGTGGGTGTGTGCTTGTCCATATAAATATACAAATATATATTTATATGCATAGCATATCCACTTCAACCAAGTTATAGACACACTCACACACACACTTATGGACACTGTATATCCCCGTCATTATTAATGACAGTCTTAAATGCATAGAAACAGAGCTTATTTTAATATGTGGAAAATAAGGGTCGTTTATTTTAGCTTTCCATGCTTTTATTACCATCCTTACAATTGGCTATGTTTTGATATGTTTTATTATTAAGCTTCAGATCGATGGTGTGTGAGTAAAACAAATAAAGGTTGAGCCGATTGGCCATTGCGATCGTTGGCACATCAAAAACAATTGTTACACACACTAAAAAGAGACTGTGCATCAATTTAATCTGAGGGGGTTGCAGAATCCACGTCTCTTTCCCTTATACTTAATGACCTATCACTGCTATTTCATAGTTTGTTGTATACCTTTTTATTGCACTTGTTATAATAATGCTTGTATTGAAAAGAGAGAGAAAAAAAGAAAGTACACTAGGCAATTTTAGCTGTTCGGATCAAGTTCCGTTCTGTGTTGCATTTTGTTGGATGTACACACACAGTTTACGCATTTATATATTTATACAGGCACGAAAAATATATATACATAAAATAATGTCAATGTCAAACAATAAGAAAACAGCGGACGAGACTCAACTATCGTTTTGTTACTTTATCTTTATCGGAATAAAGTTCACCCTTCTGTTCCTGTAAGTTTGATAAGCAAAAGGTCAATGCTTTGTTTTTACGCCAAGTGTTAAGACGATCAAAATAGACGGTTACTTTCAATAGCTTAATCATCGTTAAAGCAATATTCATTTTTGAGATTAACCTACATTGTGTTCCAACATCTTTTCATCCATGATGTATCCCGCACGTAATTTTTTTTACATTGACCAATAAAGTTTTCAAACTAGTAAATCAAAAATATTTGTCAACCATCATCAAAAATATGCATTCATTTTAAAAGAATTATAGACATGTAAAATAAAGTTTTTGGGTTTTTAAATACATTTTATTTTGTTTTTTGAAGTTTATAATGAAATTTTTTGAGAGCATTTAAAAAAAGATAAAAAATAATTGGTAATTATAAAATAAGAGAAAGGAAATAGTGTCAAACTTAAGCAAAGAGAAAGAGTTTTTCACCTTGTTGCTTTCTTCCATGATGATGACCTCTGGGACCAAAGTGACGGTGCATAGCTTCAAATCCAGGACCATTGAGTTCTTCTCTGTGATCATGGTGATGTCTTCTTCCAAGTTTACCGCCAAATTTAGGACCATGAACGCCCGGGCCACCGATTCCAGGACCACCACGACCACCACGACCACCTAAATGGTGTCGACCATGACGTCCGTGATGACGACCGTTACCAAAGCGATCATGAAGTTCAGCAGGACCAGATAGATGATGGCCATGTCTTCCAAAGTGACCACCATGACCACCATGTCTTCCAAAGCGACCACCATGACCACCACGTCTTCCAAAGCGGGTACCTTCTTCTTGTTCATTTTCGGATTCGGATTCAGAGTCAGATTGGGAACTCAAGCTTGCATCGCTTTCAGCATATTTATCTTGGATATGCTCATTATTTCCAGTTTCAGAGGAGGAATCATCATCACAAGTCAAATCAACAATGGCATGTAAACTTCCACCACTAGGATGACGATGATGAAAGCCACGGCGACCATGACGATGAAGACCTTTAGAAGGATGATGACTCAAAAATTCAAAAGTTCCCTCATTATCTAAAGGAGAAGCATGCTTACGGTGATGAGCCATTTTCTTATGCAACTTGCGATGTTGACGGTGCTTCCAAAGCATTTTACGACTTTTCATCAACTTTCTATGTTTACTCATAGGCTCTTTTGGCATATTTTCAAGAAATATAAAGTCATCGTCAAAGTTCTTATGGGGAGAATAAACAATACGAGCAGCCAGGATACCAACCATTTTCGAAAGATGAAGATCAGACTCAAGATCATGATGCTGAACAAACTCTGAAAGTCTCTTAAAAGCATCATTGGGTAAGATGTGAACCGGTTCCATGTTTTCCTGGGATTGACCATAGAGACGTAGACCTAAAATATCCTTAGTGAGCAATAACTGGGAAAACTCATTCTCATTTGAAAGTGTGTTTATTTCACTATTCGAAGAGTAATAAAGACTCAAGGGCTCTTTATCAGCCGCCTCTACAATAGAGGTTTGAATAACCGTAGAAAGTTGTTGCCATGTGAGATTTTCACGAATAAGATTAAATTCATATGGTTTATCAAAGATAGCCTGAATGTTAATAAAAGAAGCCATTTGCGCTTGATTGTTTTTTGTAACTGCAGTTGTTTAGAAGAGAGTTAGAGAGATAATTTAAAGATAAAAAAAAAACGATATCTGGTCTTTTCGACTTTCTTTTATGCTTTTTTGTTACTGAGGCGCAGTAACCACAATTGTGCTGTGGTACAGTATCTTGGCGTGGTGGATAGGCCGAGTCAGCGCACTTGCTTCGCTGTGCGGAATTTTAATGTTTGCAGATAATCCTGGAAATGGGAAAACGCCACATCTTTGAATCTCATCGAGTCTGCAAGACTTTCTCCTGTCAAGGATATGCGATAAAAAATGTAAGTGACTAAAATATCATGTTTCATAATCTAAATAATATATTTGTACCTTTTTATTCTTTGGGGAGGGGATTGCAAAGATCGCACTACGAATGCAGGCATAACAAAATCGATCTTCGACATTATGGCCACCGCAGCAAAACCATAGTCAATACATTAAAATTAATTACAGTTTATTTTTGAGTGTTCTTATTAGTTTGACAGTTTGAAGGAAAAGCTAAATTATAAGACTATGAAATGAATATATATATATATATACTGTCTTTTTCAAGAAAATGAGAATAAAATTCAAATTAATGAGAAGAGTTTTTCAAATTGTTGAGAAATATTTCCAAATTAAGAGAATGTTTGGACAATGTTTGGACAACATTTCCTCAGGCCTTGAGGTATGACTAACCAGAATATAACTTGGTATGGTCACAAAAGCAATGTTAAAAGTAATAAAATAACCTTCACTTAGAGCATATCCGACGGTCTCTCAACCGATTCTCAAAAAGAAATCTTCACAGTATACACACTTATCTTAAATGTTTCAATATAGTTATTTAAGATGATTGTATAAATCCACTGTGAGGGCAGCAAAAGCTTACATATTTTTAAAGAAGGATAAATGCCTGGTTCAATTCTTGTCATTAAACACATGAGTATTGTAGATACGAACTGGGTCCCTTTTGTTTGTTCTGCTTTTTCTTTTTTGATTCTGTTTGTACATTATGACGATAATTTCTTGTTTTGCTTAGTATTTATTTTTTAATTCTCAGTTAGCAATTGAAAATATAAATACCTCTGTTTTTTTATCTCAAATCCTCATCACTCCTTTCAAAACTAAACACAATACTATTCTTTTACAATACATCATGAGGATGAATGTTGGGATTTGTAAGAATATAAATTGCTGTGGTCATATTTTTCTATTCACTTAATCCTTTTTTTTTGATAGATTTATCTTATCGCCGTTTACTCCCACTTTCCCTCAAAATATCAACCTCGTCTTCTATCCGCTTATCCCTTCCTCCTAAAACCTCGCGTTTTGTTTCCGATTAAAACTCTTGTTTTGTATAAAAAAAT
>VCJK01001652.1:23348-36553 GCA_024139485.1 Backusella psychrophila | reverse complement strand
TTTTTTTTTTTCTTTACAAGCATTTTCTCAAAGAGGTCTTTGACTTCGTTTTCTGTCAATCCGTCATATTCCATTGATCCTCTTTGGATAGACTCTACTACCTTTTTAGAAAAAGAAAAATAGTCATTGAGAAGATGATGACTTACCACGATGAATAGAATTGTCATCAGTTGAAATGGAGGAAGATCGTGTTGTATATCCCCAAGCTGCTGAAGGTGGAACAGAGTTCTTCTCACCAGAAGTCGCTAAGTGTCTCGGCAAACTAGGTGTTGAGCTAGAATCAACCTCCTTCCTTCTATTCTTCTTTGTTATATTGAATATTTCCATCAGACGTTACAAACGAAGAGAAGAAAAAAAAAGGGATAAAAAAAGGGAAAAATAATTTATATATGATTGTTTCCTGAATGTTGTCGGGGTATTGATTTTTATTATTATCACTCTGGAAGGTAAAATCACTTACTGAAGTCGCTATCGGATTTTGAATAAAGACAAAGAATCAGCATTATTACAACTGAATGTTTGTGGTAGAAATAAAAACATATTTACTGATACGATCATAAAGCAATAAAAATAGATTTATTGTTTATACAATAAACATTTCAGGATTAATGAAATCGAAACAATAAAGAGATATATATACTCTTTATTTTCCATTTGACAAAGAAATACACTTTTATAGTAAAGATTATGCTCTTTTCACAGAGAACAAGCCTATGTTATTCCTTGATTTTCAATTGTTTTGTGTTACTAGTTTTATTTTAGCTCTCTTCATATACTATTTATGCTATAGCCAAATTATACCCCTACACCACTGTGCTAATAGGTTTATTACTATTGCCATTTTTGGAGAAGCATTTGCCAGTACAAAAAGGAAATACATAATACACAGCTATTTATTCTTCAAGAATATGTACAAGCAGCAGAGGAAAGTCTTTTTTAAACGACATTATATTTATACCATTTCCATAAGTAGAGGATCGTGCAATCTGGAAAGGATTTTCAAGATTTCTTTTGTATGAATTTAACAGCCAATAAAAACAAGACATCAGCCACTTATTTTTCTCATCATATTTTTGTTCTAGTTCTTCTCAAAGCCGGTACCGAATTAGAAAGAGTGACAAAGACCAAGACACTCAACGAGAACACTAAAATAGAGCCTACTTTTTTCAATTGGAAAAAAGAACCAAAGTCTTTTACAGTCTAATAGACAAATCCTAACTGAGTTTAAATAGAGAAATGGTGATGAAGATAACACTTCACTCTGTATAGTGAATATAGGAGAATAAGTATGTGTATTCAACATCATAATATATAGATATATTTATTTATTGCTGGGGGTGGATAATCCAGGAGTTCACACTTGAAAAGGTGAAAATGTGTGTGCTAGAATAGAGATATCTCTTGCTGTAGCACAACAGCCTACTTTCTTTCTCCGTAATTGAATATAAATAATCTTCATTTTTCTTTATCAGTCTCTATAACCTTCTTTTTTCTTCAATTTAAACAACCCACCCATCCCTTTCCTTTAAAAAACAAACAAAATAAATGTTATTTACCCGTTCCTTTCTTTTATTAACAACATTCACATGTTTTGCTTTAAATGCTTCAGTAAAAGCAGTACCTATTTATCAGTCAAAAGTGTATGCTCCAGAAGCAGGTTTCCTTTTGACTGAGAGTTTATCTGAATATTACGAAAATATTGTCGATCAAGTCATGATGGATGTATCAGAGGATGTCCTATCCTACTTACCAGAAAAAATAAGCCGTGGCGACGTTCAATGTATGTCCTTCTATCATAAAAGTGTTATTATTTTACTTAGTTTCTATTTTTATAGTACGTCACCAAGCTCAAAAGTCGATGGAGCGCAACGTTAATTTCATGCGTGCTAGTTTATTAGCCTCTATCAATCCTCTTGTTGCAACAGACATCCCTCAGATTTCTGGTTTGACAACGATTCAAAAAGATGCCATGCTGTCTATTGTATCAGAAGAGGGGGGGGAAATGTACAATGTTGAACAGCTGGAAGCAGACCTATTTGAATCAGTCACAGTACTAAATAAGAAAATCAGCCATCAGCTTGCACTGATCGTTAACGCTGAGCAGTCTTCCTCTATATTGATTCGCCAAGCATCCGCAACTCCTCATCGCCAAGATAAATCTTCAACTATAACTGTTGAGTGGAAACTACGTCAGCCATTCCAAATCAACGTTATACGTGAGGAATACAATACTCAAGATACTACGGAAGAACTTGATTGGCTATACAGACGTTTTTCTAGTATCGAAACTTCGTTCTTGGAGGAATTTGATGACCGTGCAAATGAAGCTGTTCAGCTTATCATGGAAAGTCTTGCACTTGATGTCTAATCGGTGTTTGTCTTTAAATCACACTGAAAATCAATTATATCCCCCTTCGACCCCTTTTTGTAATATCTTGCGCCTATCGTTTCTTTTTTTTCTCTCCCTTTTTAATTATTTGTTCCATATGTATTTTTGTCTGGACATAGCCTTTCTCCCCCTATAAGAAAGGAGTTGAGCCCGATTGTTACACCAAATAATTAACAAAAATCTGTATTTAGCCAAAATCTTTTAATAAATGGAATCACTTTTCTATTTAAAAAACTAAACTCCGGAACCACAATTTCGAAAACAGTTACCTTCAATGTAACAGCTTTATAAGCTTAATGCTTTCAGATATGATAGGTTCCTTTTCCTGTCATCAATTAAATAAAGATTCAATATTGAACTGGAAATTATACGAGAATATAAGTAGAGATAAATTAGCAGTTGAATACTAACCCAAGCATCTATGAATTAAAATCACCTTAGTATTAACAGCTTGTGATGGTAATATTATGGTGCGAGAACTATTGCTTTAATTTACTTTGTAGATTTATTAATAGTCATTTATAGTAATATAGTTATTACTTTTAATTTCAACATAAGAGAAGGTGATTAAGTTAATACTCGATGGAAAAATAAAATTAGAACCCTTCCACTCAGTTAATTAAAAAAAAATCAAATCCTCTAAAGCCAAAATAGATAAATGAAGTGATCTACCATTGGAAAACACTCTAATCTAAAAGCGGCTTTTTGGGAACTAAGGACTGAAAGTTACTAGAGTATGCTAGCTATTTAAAAGATATGATACTGGTAACAGATAAGATTAAGTAAGATTGTAAAATCGAACCTCAAGAGATGAGGTTTCAAATAACCTTTGTTATTTGAACAAACAGTGAATTCAAATGCAATGATAGTGTGATGAAAATATTACAGATACACCTACCCAATTTATCAAATCTGAAATAGTCAAAAGCAAAATATATATATATATAAAACAAATTCTTTAAAAAGGTATCCTACCTATAGATAAAAAACCACAATATAACTTGTAGGCATGGGACACTCACATTTTGAAAGAAAGAAACTAAGGGACTAAACAGCTTGCCCTATTTTTATTGATCTTCAGGTTTGTTAAAATCTAAATATATTTAATAAATTGGATAATATATATATATATTCGAACGTAAGAGTCAACTGTAAGTTCATCGTTTGCAAAAAAAAAAGAGCTTACACTAAAGCTTTAACATTACATAATCTCCTTTGGAATGTTTAAAAAATATGTGAGGAAATCTTTACTCACTCAATAAAATGACTTATGCATCGGTTTTCATTTTTGGTCGTATATCACTATATTTTATTTATTACTTTAATTCATTTTTTGCCTCTTTTGCTTCACACTCAACTCATAATACTTCTGCTCTTCAACAACTTATCATAATCACTAATTATACGTTAGCTCGAAACTTTAAGATAAATTATTATTATTTTACGAATAAAGTATTTATTAATCACAAAAACTACTATAGAATAAAATAGTCGCTTCATGCGTGTATATAGGTCTATTTAAATATTAAATGATTGAAAGTGTCTATTACTTCTAATACTATATGCTTAAGTCCAGCCCAAGAATTTCCACCACGCCATTCCGATAGTAAAGTATACAACTAGGAATATCACTGCAACTTGACTACCAATTATAAACCATCGAACTCTTGGAACATATCCTGACGCAAAATACATGGCGGTACTGCCTGTCGAAAAATTTGTCTAAAGCTATGTGAGCCTACTGTCTACATCTTGAATTTATAAGCTCTTACCATTGAACCACCTAGTGCTCCAAAATAACCCAAAAGACACGTCAATATCATCGGATTTGCTCCCAAGGCATGACCAGCATCCAAAAATGTACCAACAAAAGCAACAGTATGTGCACTTAATGAGGAAAACAGAAAAGTTGTTAAAAAATAAGCAATTCCAAGTGCAGGAACAGCTGGTAAATTCATGTGCTGAATTCCACTTGATATCTTGTGTCCTAAGAATGCAGATGCACCTGCTTCCGATAGCTGTGTTGCTATCGTAACAAAGCCACCTAACCAAAATAAATTCTCCCACTATGGAAATTAGATCAGGTACCAAAGGCGTCATTCACTATCACGTGCACTTACCGCACTTGTGTTACCAGCGACATCTTTCCATCCAAGTGTTCCCATATGTAGTAAAGAAACGATACCAATCAAAGCAACCAGAGTAGAGTCCATCTTTGTGTAACTTGATGTAATCCATAAAGTAAGGCAAGTGAGTAATACAAGGCAGAGTTGCTTTGGAAAAGGAAATGAGCATTAAGAAACACTTTCATAGCACTTATTATATTTTACCTTCTCTTTCGACGACATTGATCCCATGTAATTTAATTCTTTTTTCGCATATTCAACCATATCCGATTTTACTCCCTCACCTTGCTCTGAATCACTGACGGTACTCTTATGTAGGTTACAAGACCAAGCCAAAAACAAAGGAAGTACTATTGCACAAACAAGTGCAGGAACAATACTACCGGTTATCCAAGTCGAAAAACCAAAACGGAGGTCGGGGAATAATTGGTTCGCTTTGGCTAGTACAATAGGATTTGGTGCCATACCTGAAAAAAAAAGGCTAAATAAAGACTTATTCAATGATACAAAATATGCAATTTACCTGTCAGGTACATAGACGCGGATAAAAGATTGGCATGGGATCCCACTAGCGTCAAAAAACCACCTAGTTTTGGATTGTTGGTCGGAGTAGAACCTAATGTTGTAGCAATTGAGTTGACCACTGGTAAGACAATTCCACCCCCGCGAGCTGTATTGCTTGGTACAAATGGGGCTAGTAAAAGTTCTATGCAGAGCGTAGGCATAAGCATTTTTGATTAAATACCATTTTAAGTTATTATACCTGAAATAACAACGGCGTACCCTAGACCAATTGTTCTTTTTCCAAAGTATTGAATCATAATTAATGAGATACGTCTACCAAGTTGAGTTACTTGCACAGCCTTGCCAAGATGAAATGCAGAAAAAATTAACCACACAACTGAGCTAGAAAAACCTTCTAATGCTTTGTGAAAAGAGTCTTTGTTGGCATTACATTCATATATTGATCCCGTATCGAGATTCTCTTGTCCACAAAGTCTACACTCAACTGATTCATTAGTTAGATGATCCCTACACTGGAACGATTGAGTGACAGAAAGTATTGTTAATGCCGTTAATACAAGTACTGATATATCAACCGAAGTAGTAATCAGGGCAAATATACAGCTAATACAGTGAGATTATATTAAGCTACAGACGTTTATAAATGAATTTTTACTTTTTTTTTCTAACCTTATAAAAACAGCTAACAAGTGAATTGATGTAGTGGTTAATTCATCTGTAGGCGTAATAGTGAACCAAAAAATGCCTCCTATTAGAATGGAAGGCAGCAGTTGGAATATCATGGTTTTGGATATCTTCTGGTAGAATGTTTCTATATAACTTTTGATATAAGTAATCATGATCTATTCGGTTCGGATGTTAATATTAATATATGTATATATACCAGTGAATGACGGTATATTATCCAGCAGTAAAGGTGTGTGTTCATCAGGTATTTCTGTAGATATTACAGGTACTTGCTCAACAGTGTTGTACCTCATTATATTATTGCTTATGGAGGGTATGAGTGAAAAATCGATAAAAAAAATTAGTTGATAGAAAAAACAAATAGAAGTTATGAATACGAGAAAGAAAGGTGAATGGAAGAGTTACTTAATTCAAAGATCTAATTTGATTTTAAAGGTCACTCAAAAATTAAAGTTGAATGCAGCTGATTCGATCTATTCCACTGATCTTGTCCCCTTTTTCCCAAGCTCTAGTACCAATTCGAAACTTTCTTTCTCTGGTAACATAAGACTTATTATAAAACCTATATGCATTTTTATATTAATATTTTTCGGTTCACTTTAGATTTAATATAATCCGGCACTTCCTATGCGAATCTGATAAATTGACATTGGACTAGAACGAATCAAATGCTTCGCGTATTCTTTTTCCCTTGGAAATTCCAAATAAGCCCCCTTTTAAAGTGGAGAACTAATAATAGCCAATATGATCCTGGACCTGTATATTCTATATTGCGCATAATGTTTTTAAGTCGTTTTGTTTATAACGATCATTAGACTATGCATCTCGTGTTTTTTAATATATAAGACAATAAAGGTTATATTTAACAATCAGAAGACGCCTTTATTTCTGAGGGGAAAGGGGGTTTTATTCAGTTTAAGATTTCATTGCAGTCAAAATTCACTCTTTGACTAATACTCACAATGTTTACGAGAAAGAGTGATTTTAATATTCTCGCATATTTATAACGACACAGACATCAAAAAATAAATATTTTGTCAATTAAACAAATAGTAAATTACTGTTAAGTTTAAGTGTTCCACATGATAGTCACTGTACAACTTCGATATTCGGGTTTGTTTTCTCTGACAAAACAAAAACACTGTTTGACAGCTTATTCCTGAACAGATACAACACATTAATAGTTTTTTTTCCCTGTTTTAGTGAAATAATATACCAGTTATGTGCCAAGAAGATACAGTGTACCTTGAAATATTTATAAGTTTAACCGATCCTGAGTGCCCTGAAGAATTTTGTACATAAAAACAAAAAGGGCATTTGATTTAATACAGCCATCTTATATGTTTTTTATTTGCTTTATTTCTCTAAAAAAGTTACACAAAATAGTATCAGTATGACTTTTACAATTACGTCTAAACTCGATATGTAATTTGAATTTTCTCTATTTATATTTGCGAAGTCATTTCACGGTATAATAATGCAATGATACATGGTAATCTGAGTTTCTCGCAAAAATTGATCATCAATGCTAAAATTAACTATCATTCAATCATGAAGTTAACTTATGATTGCTGACTTGGTTTAATCAGAAGCACTTTGCAATGGAAAAGATGGAAATAGCTTCCAAAAGTCTATTGGCTTCACTTCAGTTGCTCGTATTCAAAAGTCTCACATTATAATATTTTCATGCTACTTTCATGTTAGATTTGATTTGCGCTTGGTCATCGTCATCGTCATAAGTCTTTAAGTTTTATATAAATACATTTGTTGTTACACGAATCCCAGACTTATAAACCTGTAATATCTATTACCAGTACACACTATAAAATATATATCATACATGTAATCTTCAAACCTAGTTCGACTCACGGTGTTCGGAAATACCTTCAAAGAAATAATGTAGAATTTATGCAGCTGCTAAAATCAAAAGTTGGGATTGTAACTAAATTATGGTATCATACCAAAAGCAACTTTTGCCGATTAGCAAGAACTTACACAGTGGTTTTTTTTTTCAGGACAAAGAAAATAAACTAAAACTGACAATATAAAATAAATAAAATTTCAAAACATAGCTGAACTGCAATCTAAAACATATTAAATGTATGATATACACATTAATTCTTTTGATATCATCATTTGATCTTTTTTTTAAAAGAAAAAACGGCATAATTCAATATTTCTTAATAACGGAACACGAAAATGCTCTCAGTTTGCTATTTACTTGATGAAGCAATGATAATATGCTTTGCTATCGTTTTATCATTATATTTATAGGTCAAGAATATATTAAGATTCATTTTTGAAGGAAGACTTATTTCAAATGCATGTTACAGATTCATTAATGAGAAAAACCGAGCCGTTTATAAAAGACCAGTTATCCATGTATTCGAGTACTTTTTAACGATTTCATTTGTAGAAAAGAACATATACATTCTTTATCTTACGTTAGTTTTGACATAATAACTCATTTGGGTTATCTTGCATGATCTATAGAAAAAAAAATTGTTGACAACGGCATAAATTCCAGTCTTTTTATAAACCATTACTACCGCTCAGGTGGAATAGCTATGTAATGATGACATGTACATGTTACTTTGTACCAAGAGAATGAATTTCTAAGGAGTTTGTACATTGTACCACTTTTTATTTAATAATGTTAAAGACATCATTTTGATATAGTAGCTCACTTGCCGTCATTTAACGTTGTTGGCTGCTCCCGTCATTAGTTCCTCGTATAATTTGGTATTTTAAACTTTAAACCAGTTCAACCTGCATTATTGAAGTTTATTACTTTGTCCCCAGTTGCCGTAGTTAAAGAAGCCACAATTTTTAAACTTGGTCTCACAATTAAACTTTGGAATCTACGTTTTTTAAATCATTATTAAATTTCTTCCATGATATTTTTTCCATGATTTTCATTCCATTTGCCCTTTTTTTTTTTGTACTCAGATTTTCGTTTCTTTCCTTTTTATCATCATTTTCTAAAATTTCATTTACTCAAGAGTGCACAAACCTTAATAGATTAATAAAGACGATACATTTTAAGAATACAAGAATATACATATATCTGCTGCACCTATTTACTTCAAAAACTAGATAAAGATTTCCATGGTCTTAATAAAATGGATAGCTGATTCTAGAAATAATAATATTAAAAGTAATTGAGAAAAACGGATAAAATGGTTCAGAAAACTAAGAAAATGATGGGGAAATAAATAATTAATATAGAAAAACTGAAATTCTGTTAAAATTACCAAACTTTGGAATTAGTGTTCATTAAAGGTTTTCATCAATAAATTGAAAACACTTCTAAATATTCCCAACCTTTTTATAGTTTTTTTTTTTCATCGCTTTCGCAATCAATTGCGCCTCATCATCAAAAATTCCAGACGTCATGTTTGTTGCTACATTTTATTCCAACGTAAACATGGTTACATGGCTATTCAAGGCTCATACGATAGGGGAAAATAATCACGTGGTTACAAGCAGGTCCGAAAGTCTGTCTCAAACGATAGCGAATGATATTTAGTAGATTTATAGGCAAAATGGTTTTTCTCTTCAATGATACACCGAAAAGACTTTGTTCTACTCATTTTAGTGGTGTAGCCACTTACACGGTTAAACTTATACGGGTAATTCGGACCCGGTCGTGTAACAGTAAATGGCGCCGATGTTTACCTGTACAAAACAGGGAAGGATTGCATGCGAGAGCCAAACTCCATTATAAAACGATGAAGAAGTGATAAGTGTATAGTTGACCAAAAGGTATTTAAAGATGATACAACACTCTTTTTATTAATTTATGCAGAGAGCAGTTTGCAATGTTGGATTACAAAATGGTGCTCTTTTTCATTAGCACCCCTTCATTGTTCTTTAAATGTGCATGGACTTAAAATTTTAAACTGCGATTTTTTTGATTTTTTTTTTATAAACCAAAAAGTGTTTTTCTTCCACTTCTATATTTTGTTTCCGTTTGATATTGTTTTTCTTTTGTTCGTTATTGTTGAGGGGGGAAAAGCATAATGTCGAAAGCATCCCATAATTCTTCAAGCAATGGATTGCCGGTGATAAAGGTAATATCAAAGTAACTTCTCTTCAAGTGCCGTCGATAAACGCGTAAAAAAAAATAGTTCGGAGCAAAATACATTGCTTATTCACATACACTCTTTGCATATTGTAAGTCAAGCAATTTTTTTCAACATGTTTTTCAATAAAAATAATCCTTGGGAATTACCTTTTAGGCGCATTTTTGGTCGCACTTGCAGTAGGCTGCTACACACACTATTATAAAATTGTTCAAAATGAGTATTTTGGTTATCCTGAAGTAAGTTTTGTGGATTATGATATATGGAATAGCGTCATAAATGAGAAATAAACATGTAGGAATGGTTCCCAAGTGTGAGCGCCACCACAGGTGATAGATATCCGGCTAGAGCTATATTTCAAATTTTTATTGCTCTTACATCAGGACCCAGATTCGCATTGGTGTTTTTATGGTACTTTTATTCCACAATCTCAGCAAAAACAACATCAAAAGGATTTGGGTTGTTTTTGTTAATCATTGGCGTTGTGCGTACAGTTTCATGTGGTGGATGGGTATATATTACATCGACAGATGATCACTTGACACACGATGTCGCTATGGTCCTTTATCTATTATGTACCTTACCATGGCAATTGGGTGTTTTGTACTCAACATCAAACCAAACAGCTGTTAAATGGAGACGATTCTTTACGATCGCTTTCTTCACTACATTACCGCCAATGATATATTATTTTATTCAACACAAGGTTAATAGAATTCCAGGAGGTACTTTTTTCTTTTTTTTTTGAACTCAAAAAAGATTACAACCTTTTGACCGCCGCACTTTCCCCTTTTAGCTTACACAACATACGCATTTTTCGAATGGTCTTTGATATTGTACGATGTAGCGTATGATGCTGTTACTGCGATTGAATTCCAGAACTTTGAGTTTTCTATTATTGATAAAGCAGGTTCGCCACCAGTTCAAGAGTCGTAGGTTTTGATTTATTAATTTAGTGTGGTATCGGAAATCTAACTTTTGTTTTTGTGTTTCTGTTTACAAATGTAGATCAGTACCATTTGTAGCAAAGTAGGTTTATATTTTTTTATATGACAACAAAAATACTCACTGGATCGACTATAGTCCTCAAGATAGTATCTCTCCATCTACTTTACGCTCTCTAGCAACACTTAAAGGTTTTGCTACTGAAACCTACCTTGGTAAGACACCGATGTTCACTTTTTGTAAAAATCACTAACCTATTCACATATACTAGCCTTTGTATTTTGGTCGATGCTCACATCTTTGACACTCCTGATCTGGTAAGCAGTTTTAAAGTATGGTTTATTTATGTTATATTGATGCTCTTTATCCAGGTACTTTCCATTATGGTATATGGGCATTTCCGGATTTGAGGCCTTTTTATTTATTACATTGATGCCTATTGTTTTGGCGATCGGCCCCTTGAGAAGATTGATTGCTAAATACCGTGGTGTATTCCATTTAATATCATTGGTAGGCGTCGCCTCCTATCTCAAGTTGGATCCAGTGTGGCGTTTATCAATGACGGCAATTGGCCTAGGTATCAGTTTAACAACTTGGGTAGCAACTTGGATTGAATCAAAGAAACAAACAGGTGACTTGGAGAGGTCTGCACTCATTTGGTTACTTGGTTTGATTTTGCATAATGTTGTCAAGATGGCCTGGTTCACTGAAAACCCTATTTGGCCCATCATGCATAGAGGAAATGGTGGTCTCAATGATATAGGAATTGTTTTGGGTATCATTGCTTCTTTAGAGGTGTGTCTCCGCGATGCCAGTACCTCAAAGACGAATGCTACTGAACAGAAATCTCCAAATACTCCTGAAGTAGCAGTAGGTAATTCATTTATGTCTGCTGTCGGATTTGGAGCACTTTTATTTGCTTTCCATTCCATGTTTACCGATTCCTCTACTATTATGCGATGGACTGTTGATGGTTATCCAAACTACGGCCCTGAGCCAGTTCCTTGGGGTATTGCCACAATTGGTGCCTTGGCGCTTGGTTTATTGATATCTCCATACCGCCGCCTCACTACTAGTTTGGCTTGGTACGCTGTGGGATGCGCCGCTTGTGCTGGTTTTTATTTTACTAGTGCCTGGAAAGGATTCTTTGCTGGTCTTGTCTTGGGTACCTACTTTGTCTCTATAGCTCCAGCCTTCATTCGCGCCCTTTCCACAACATCGCCCTTCATCACTCTCTTCACAGCCTTCATGATTTACAATATCCTTTGTTTGGCTCATGTCTGGGTTGTTGCATATGAATTTGTCCCTGGTGGAGTCTACGCACGTGAACATACAGATTATATTTTACTAACGTTGATGGTTTTCACTGGACTTGGTGTTTTAAATGCCAATAAGCAATTTGAAGCTGACACTAAGAGCAAGACTGCACAGTTCCATGTTCTTAAGTACGCTCGCAGCATGACTCGTTTGTTTATCGTATGTTTCATGGCTTTGTCCACACTTGTTTCATTTAACCGCGTTGCTAATGCAAAAACGCCCGTCCCTTACACTACCTCTGAAAAATCCTTCACTGCTGGTATTTGGACAATTCACTTTGCACTTGACAATGACATGTGGGCTAGTGAAAATCGCATGCGCGATGCTATCCGTGATTTGGAGCTAGATGTTGTTGGTTTATTAGAGTCTGATACTATGAGAATTATCATGGGTAACCGTGATTGGGCTCAGTCTATTGCAGAGGAGTTGGGCTACTATGTTGACTATGTAAGTAAATATAATATTATTGTTCTATTTTGGTATAATTCAACTTGAAACACTTTAGGGACCGTCCAGTATGAAACATACCTGGGGATGTTTGATGCTCTCCAAGTTCCCTATCATCAAATCTGAGCACCATCTTTTACCATCTCCCATAGGTGAATTAGCTTGTGCAATCCATGCTACTCTGGATGTGTATGGCCAGCCTGTTGATTTCATTGTAAGCCATAACGGACAGGACGAAAATTATGAAGACAGAATACAGCAGACAACTGAATTAGCAAGAATCATGCGTACTAGTCCTAATCCATTTGTGTTCCTGGGCTACGTAGTCACTAAACCAAAACAAGAGATTTATCACAAACTGTTTGATGATGGAGATATGAACGATATTGATCCTAGTGATTGGGATCGTTGGTGTCAATATGTTGGTTATCGTGGATTACGTCGTGTAGGATACGCTCGTGTAAGCCACGGTGGTATCACTGACACTGAAATTCAAACCGGTAAATTCCAAGTAGTAGATAATCCTAGAGACTATTGGAAAGCAAGCTATGAAACTGTTGACGAGTCACAAGTGCCACTTCCGTTAAGATATCCTACTATGTTCCATGGTCAAGGTATACGCGAGCATAGATATCACGTATTCGATAGACCTCGTTATTTTGTTCATTAATAATAATAATAATA
>VCJK01001650.1:89241-100801 GCA_024139485.1 Backusella psychrophila | reverse complement strand
TTTTTTTTTTTTTTTTTTTTTTTACAGCATCACAAGCCTTTGGGGAAAGAGCGGGGTGTGTTTATTTCAGCAAATTAGATTCAAAGCCATTTTTAGATGTGTTTGTATTATCAGATTGACGCTTATTAACAACAAAAAAATGAGTCGATAATATTACTATTTATGATTATTATAAAAGCTAATAGAAAACAATGATTCTCGAATACTGTTCATGACTCAGCCAAAAAAGAAATATGTCCAAGATTGACATAAAAAATCGGAAGCCAGGGCCATTTTGGATAATGTCGCACAGCTACCACTTTTACAATACATTTTCCGCAAGCCTGTGTTTGTGTGCCCCGATTTTATGCTTCTCAAAACAGTTTCTAATATTTGAAAAGATAAATTAGAAACTTCGTTCATTAGCCAATTAAAGCATGAAGGTTTACAGATATATATCTTGATATCTATTGAGTATATTTATAAACAATATTTTTCTTCTGCAGGAATGATATCAGAAAGTCGATAGAAAGGTGAGATTTGAGCATGTTTCACGTGAATGAACTAACGAGCCAGTTTGGTAGTATAAAAGTTAATACAATAAGAGAATAAAGATCATCATTTCATTATTGAGTTTTTTTCATCGCCTGTCTTAAATCGCTTGTCTAAATAATATAAAAGGAGAATATACAAACAAGATGATAAAAACACTAAGTTTATTTCTGAAGCCATGGGCTTCTAAAGCTTTAAAGTATCAAATCTGTGTCCAGATTCATTTACAATTAACAACATTTCTTTTTGTTTAAAAAAAGGGGCAAATAGACTCGTTTAATACAACATTTTAAGATTGAAAAAAAAGTCCTTCGAGGTATATTCTTAAAACTAGTTAAAAAAGAAAGTATAGATGAATAATAAGTACATCGTTACTCTCAGTTATGGAATCGATGCTATAATCAAATAATTGATAGAATACAAATACAGAAACTTTATTATAGAATTCATTTCGTGATGCACAAAAAATTGTTAAGATCTTGCTACTTCAGTTTCATATTATGTATGCTGGAGTCTTTTCGTCTCAGTCTATTGTATTATGGTGCACACTTTGATGAAAATAAAGCATTTTGGTGGATCCTATTAACCAATCATTTAGTGGTACGTTACACCCCAAAAAATGGTTTACAAGCACCTTTTAGTTATAACTTTGCTACCATTGTAAGCAAATGGCTGGCATCGATCGGCTTAAAAAAATACGCCCCTCCTTTTTTTTTTATTAGAGTCAATTCAAATTGTTACTATTCTTTATTTTATTTCGCTGAATGAGCCTCCAATTTCTCAGAATCCACATGTCTCTAAATATAACTTAGCACCCTTGTACTATTATATAATGACTCATTTAGGTCCGGGCTGTGCTGTTATATAGCTTATAGCGATGTCGGTCTATCTAGATCACATGAATTGTAGGGAGGAGGGATCCCGACTCAATCTAATCGAGAATAATGCTTTTTTGCTCTATTTTTTTCAAAAGTTCGGAGAAGATTTAAGCTTTAGCAAAAAAAAACTCTGTTTTGGTACCTGAAAAAAAACCACTAGTTCTTTGTTTAAAACCATTTTAGAAAGTGCTCTAAACACATCAGTACGAATGAAAGATCTTCACTCTTGAGGTCACATAAATGATGGTTATAGATAAAAGGAGGGAAAAAGAATGATATAACCCAAAGAAAGCAGGAAATCTAGTCTCTACTCGGAGCCTTAAAAAAAGAATTTAAGTACAAGCTGTTCATCATAGATGGCATTACTTAAAAAAATTACTTCTTTTACATCTTTTATCCTTATACGAAAGCTTCTTGTTTATTCATACAATTTTATTTAAAATTTTCTTTAATTGGCTTAGCGGAAAAGTATCACTTCTGTTTTCCACTGTTGATTTCTATAGATTGTTCTTAATCATAATAATAACGCAACTTCTTTGGAACTATATTATAACTGCATGTGCGACTGTGATTTATCATCTTACGTTTTAAATGCAAATATAATACATTTGATCCATGTTTATTTCAAAACGAAACAAACAATCCTGCATAAAGCGCTCGTGATTTATTGTTTTGACATCTAGATTTTATTTTTCAACTATTCATTTTATTATTTTCTTGCTCCAAAAGGGAAGGATTTGATGGACTAAATATTGTTGCTTTAAAACGATCATATTACTTTTTATAGTCAAAAGGTATAAATGAGACAATAACTATTCATTTCCCTCTAAAGCTTTTGCTTTTTTCAAAGGCAAGCATTGCCTTTAATCACATGCATATACAACTTTGTTTTCCAATAGTAAGCCCAAATATTAAAATGTGGACAGGCTGTTTAGGGTTCATATGCACTTTGATTACATGTGTTCACCTCAATACGATTTTTTCAATTATTTCCTTGGAGTAATTAAAACTGACCCATATTTTAATATGGTATTATCCACTTTTCAAGCAGGAGGAAATTAGTTTAATAAGTATTTATTTTATAGATATACTGTTTCTATGGATTTGGGATAAACAAGTATTAATTAACAATTCCAGATAGCCTTTTCGCAACACTATAAGCAGTTGTACCAAAGCAAACCCATTCGTCATTTTCCAGCGTTTTTCTACTATTTACAGGTGAGATACCTTGTTGAACCCAGAGGCAGATGACAGACCAAGCGGACACCAAGCTACTAGATATGGGTATCTTTTTGCCAAAAACAATGCGTGCTAGATTTTCCTTAATGCGGTTGATATCATCTCCGTAGGAATCGTTTTCTATCAGATCGTTCAACTTTTCCAATTCAAGCAAAAGCTCAATCGGTCGACGATGTTGGTGAAGATAATATTGTGGAGATCCGCGGTGACAGTATGCAATAAGTTTCACATACGAGTATATCAGGTTTTTTTGAGTAAGATGGCCCTTATTTACTGTAGTAGGTGCCATTTCGTGGTCAAAATTGGTGTTAAAATCACGCTTTTTTTTAGTTTTTAACTTGGATACTAAAGGTAGTCGCTGCACACCTTTAAAATATTAATTGTACATATATATATAAGTTCATGAAAATTGACATTTGTTTGCTATTTAAAGAGAAGAAACTTACCATCATTTTTATATGCCAAAGGAGATATGTTATTAAAAACAACTACATTTTCTACTACAAAAAGCAATGATTCATGGTTTATACAGTCTCTTGGATGCTGGTCTTTTGTCAATCGTTTTAGTTCTGAAGCAATCCGTATTTCTGGTTTAATAAACAAATTTGTTGTGTTGTCTAATAAAGTAACATTGATATGGCAGGAGCCGGAGGTATCTTGTTCTTCTTGAACCGAATTCATACTTGTAAATGATTATTTGGGATATATTCTAGTAAATGCGGGAGAGATTTTTATGCTATGTAGTTCTATGGTTTCTATTATATATACATATATATTCTATATCCTGTTTTTCTTTAAATGTGAAATAAATTAATAAATAAATAATGAATGTAATTATAATTTTACTAGTATATCCTTACATACAATGGTTTTTGAAATGAAGATACTGATGATGTTAAGAAATCGCCTTTATTATTTAAAAAGTAAGAACAAAAATGAAAATAAATCGTCTTTTAAATGTAGTTTTTTTTATTACATAACATCTTGGAGAAAGTTAATGGCTTAGTACATTTTAAAAATGCTCAGTTAGTCAGCGATAAATGATTAAACGATAATATCGTACTTCAATGTACATCTGAGATGTCCATAAACCCAGTTTTCCAAATTTCTGTGGACATGACAACTAAATCAGCTATACTATTCTTCCTAATGATGATAATAGCTCACTGAGCATTCTCTTTTTCTTTGCTTTCACTCGAATTCTTGGTTTTGTAAAAACACTTGCGATTCTCAGCCTCTAAATCTTACTTATTACATGGTATACAACCAGAATATATTTCGAAACCCAGAAAACCCGTCAAACAAGAATTTCCATAGATAATAAGAAAAGGCATAATTATCGTAGGTAAATTATGGAAATTTCCCTTCGATCTATTATTACCAAAGATGTTATTAATTGTAATATTTACACCCAAAAAGCTAAATGGCTTTCTTTTTGTGGAAGCGCACAGCCTACTTTTATAAATCTTAATGTAAATAAAATCGTAAGATTATAAATATATATACATTTAAAATAATAATGCTTTACGTAAATAGGTACCTGTTTTTTCCAAAAAAGAAGTGTATTTTACTTTAGTTGTGCACCATCGCATTATGTAGATAGCGTTATTAATAGGATTTAATATATACATACATTGATTATTTAAACTCTATTTCGGATCCTATTTTGAGTTCCTGAGTATATAATACTAAATCCGTTTTATATATTCTTTAAGCATTTAATAAAAAAATATATATATATAAGATTACAATCATTAGTTACTCCTTTATTGTTATATATATATATACGGTGCTTATTAAATTTAAATGTAAATATTTAGGTTTGAAAATAAAGTTCAATGTAATAAATATTTTCGCTAATGACAAGATGATTATCTAAGATCGGCATGGGCGCTTACTACATCAAAAAAGGAAAATAGTAAAAAAAACGATATCTGATGGTATCTTTATTATGGTAGGTCAAAATACTCAATATATTCTATTCTTATCAAGGTCAAAGTATAGAATAAAAAAAGAATGATTGATTCAAATCTTCATGGATTCTAGAGACTATATGTACATTTATCACTAAACCAGGGCATAGTTAGATAACAAATACACAACAGAAAATTTAAAATGACTACATACAAGGCTCTCAAGAAAACAATTACTCAACTTTGACTCTTTTGTTTTTTTTTTAAATTAAAAATAACATTTAAACGCTTTATATAAAATTTGTTATTATAAGTAGTTGTAAACCTCAATATATTTTTGTCCTTTACAATCTAAAACGGGAGGAAATAATTTAGGGTTTTTCTAATTTGATAAAGGAAACTAAAAAGATGTTTTGATATTCTCCTATTTCCGAAAACCTATTAGAGCAAAAGGATCGAAATTCTTCTGCGAAAAAAAAGAGGAAAAAATGCAGTCAGGATAAAAAGGATCTTGAAATTAAGAACACAACCTTACTTGGTGTGTTACAGATAAAACAAAACGAGTTTTATAAACCTGGTAAATTGTATCATATAAAACTTAATCTTACAGCTCCAAAATTAGTTGTGTACAAAAATAATATCAACCTTAATCAAAAAATCGAATATTTTTTTCTTGTGGAATAGTCAAGCCTCAAAATACAAAATAAATAAATAAAAAGAGCCAATCATAAAGTATTGATAGAAACTGTATAGTTTATTGATATATTTCAACAAGAATAGTTAATTGAGATCAATTTGATTTTTCAGAACAAAGAATGGAATTGTGATATACAACATTTAAGCAAAAAAAAAGTCCAACAATTCACCCATGTAAAGTATAATATTTTTTCGTATTTAAATATTGCGACCCACCTATCGTCGTCGTCTTCTTCCACGGCGATCATCCACACGACGACTCATCAGTCTATATTTACCTCTTCTACCACTCAAGCGATTATCTCGGCCACGGTCCTCACGGGCTCTATTCTCTCTTACGTGATGGTCGTTCCTATATGAGCGTTCCTATATGAGCGTTCTTTGAACCCTTTCCTTTCACCGCGACTATGTTTGTCTCGCTGGCCTCTTCGTTTCTCGGGACTCTTCCTTTCGCACTCTCTGTCAGTGTCAATTTTACGTTCTGTGCCTCGGGATGTACTGCTTTCGTGTGGTGAATCTCGAGAAGAGCTTAATGATGCTGTATTGCTCACAGTGAATGAGGTGCCACCATTAAAAGCGCTGGTTGTATTGCTACTTGTTGTAGCTGCAGTGCTATCACTATTACTACTCTTGCGTCGGCTGCTTGATCCTGCTTCATCTAAGCGTTGCGACTTTTCACTCGATAATGTTTACATCAAATGTTTACCATTTGGAAAAACAGAATTATCTATCTAGTCATTTCAAACCACAAGGAAATAAACTTCTGATATAGAAATATGATCGATAGTGATAATTACTACTTGGTGTTGATTTGCCTTTCATTTAATTGTATTTTTGATATAATTATTGAAGATTTAACTTTTGCACAATGGTAAACTTTTCATGTAAACAGTACGATATATTGCTAATTTCCCATGGTTTGCACACTTTTATAAGCACGCGACGGGAAGCACGACGATTACCAATAGAAATGGGTAAAATAGTTAAATTCTGGAATTGCGGAATATCATATCCGAAGCCGATTTTGACGTTCCGAGAGCTTCTGGAGCCAAATATTCCGGAATACCATAATTTTTTGTAGTGCATCTTGTCAAGTGACTGCACTTGATCCAAAGTAATGTTGAATACAATGGTTGCATTTGAATACGCAAGTTTACCGAGATAACGACCACATTGGGTTTAGCCAGACCGCACAACACAAGCCTGATGGCTCTCTCCGAACGTGCCTTGAGCAACCTACTTCAATGTCGGTGCTACTATGATAGAAGCCAGCTTGTTAATCAAGTTTGCGTATCCTTTAATGTTTTCACGCATCAAGTTGGTCTTGTTTTGGCTGCGAGAATTTGATGAACAAATAAATAAGTACACTTACGACATGTCCGTATTTAATCGAACGACACTACGATCAAACATTGTTTTATCGGTAATGATATTGGCATCTTGTAATAACTGACTGGAGAGGCGCACTTTGTAATCACCACAAGACAAGGCACCACATCTCTAAAATATTATTATGAATCAGCTATTCAATAAAAGTGGTGTTCCAACTTACGACCAGTTCGGGAACCATTGTGTTTAGATTTTCTGATTGTTTTTTAAAACAACTCGACTGGTTCAGGAACTGTGCTATTGTCTTCGCGCAGTATTTCCAAATCAAGATTTTGAGATTTAAGACTGTTGATAAAGAGTTTGAAAGTATGGTTTGAGCAGAGAGAGAGAAAAAAATATAAAGTGTAAAAACAACTGCTGCAGCTGTCAAAGTTGCTTTATGATTTTATTTGGGGTTTTAATTTTGTGCGGCAGTAGTCCGATTCGGATTCACAGCTCGCTGCGCGGCGCAAGTCAAATGCGCTATTATTTTGGTTTTATCTACAGAAGTTTACTTATTCAAAGTTTCAAACTGTTTTAACAAGTACAGCTGTCATAAAGCCCATCTAAACAAGTCAAAAATAAAGTGACTTATAATGCCTGCTCAAAATAAGAAAGAATTCTTGTAGCTAGCTGAAGCATATCAATAAACAAAGAAGTACAAAGATGATTCATGCATCTCAGATTTAAATCCCATATTTATTGTTTGTAAATCTCATTATTCGAATGCCACAAGTATAAAGAGTCCTTGAATTGAAACTAGCCATAATAAATAGTAAAAAATGGGTTGCAATTGTTTTTAATAACGGGCTCAAAATAGATAAATAAACAAAAATATTATTTTGCTATTATTATTGGTGCCTACTTTGAATGAATCAAGCACACATTTCAAGTTGCTATAATACAATGCTTAATCATTCACAAGTACATGTACGCTAATAGTAGAAAAGTGAGAAAAAGAATACAGCTGACAGAATACTATTATTATTTGAATTGGCGTTGAACGTAGATTCTAAAAGAGTACCGTATATTTTTTTATATCATATTTTTAGAGAGATATGTAATTTTGTAACGAATTAAGAATAAAAGCTCTTATACTATTCCCTTCGAGATTATAAATCAACTATATATCTCTGCTTGACATCCTAGGAGCATTTGGTTAGGAACCTAAATACCCATTTTCAGTAATTTTTTGGGAAGTTATCTTCAAGAACAGTATAGACTAAATAGGTGTTCAAGTTTTCAAATGATCAAAAAACGGTTCTTGCTCCTCCTGGTCTGTTTCTCCTCGTTATAGTCAATTTTCAATATAATCCTATCAATCATATATTATTGGTCTTTGATTACATTATAAGCCCTTTTAACCGTGATATTTCATATCTCCTTTTTTTTTTTTTTGTTAATAAGTATGTATTGACTTTATTTTATAATGCATTATTTTCTTTTTCTTTTTAAAGAAGAAACATGTATAGTATCCAGAACAACCAAAGTAAAATGTAAGTAACCAATTATGATGAGTAGTGGGCTATCCTAATTTTTTTTCGTCACTTAAAAGCGAATAAAGAAAATCATGCAAACCATTAAGGAGAAGCGATTTCTATTTAGCTGACGCTGACGTCTTAGCATAAAGGGGGGAAATAATTTACAAATAAGGATAAATGACAGCTCTGATTTCTGATAAGTATTCTGATAATGCAGGGACTAAAAATAAAAAAAGAGAGAAAAACATAATAAAAGCTCGATAAAGAATAATAAATATGAATTACGAGTAATAACGTTACGTTTGAGTTTATATATGTATTTTAATATTTTAAAAGACTTTAACAACTACATTTAGGTAATATGTATATATATGTATAAAATAATGATAATAACAAATAGACAATTAAATGAAAACACGCAAATTATAATAATATAACATGAGCCTTATGCCAGCATACTTTGACGTTTTAAAAAGTTTGATTTTTGTGGTGAAAGTCGCAGGGAAAGATTCGGATTTATTAACAATGAAAGTCGCTTCTTTTTGGCATCTGTGTTTACAAGCGGACTATTAGAAAGATTGCTTGAAGGACCATGTGTTTTGCTTAAAAACTTGGACCAGTGTTCATCTGTATGGTTCTTAGAGTATGTTGAACGAGGAAGAATTGTTGTCGAATAACTCGCTATTGGTGCTCTTTGGGCAGAATTTGATCTGGGAGATAGGTTCATTGTTTGGAATTTCTGCCTTTCATCAATAAAATCTTGGCATGGAACTCTAGACAAAAATCTATCAAGAAAAACAGAAGAGGTAGTATCTGTTATAATGATTGACTGAGGTCTTGATCTTTCGTTTGGAGATGGTATGGGTGATTCAAGAATAGACGGAATTGATAATCTATTTTTTGGGTTTTTCTTCAAGCATATTTCTTCAGGAATAGACTTGAGCTCTACATCAACTTTTGATGATCGTATGGATAAAGAGGGTATTATATCTGCTAGTTGAGGACTCTTGCGTGGCTGGCTTTTAGGTACTCTTTTTGGTTGACTAGGTGTTTCATCTTTACATGTTCCAGCATGTTTTTTACCAATATTGAAAAGTTTCGATTGCTCTCTTGTGATGGTTTTACTTTTTGGTTCTGCGGGAAGCTTATTGTTTTTATTTAATGAGAAGCGGTTTAACGACGAAGCGAGTGAAAATCGGTTTGCAGTGGATTTTGAATGCGTCGCCGACACTTTTTGTTTATGTCTATCGGTAGTAATTGTGCTTGAGCTACTTGATGGTCTCAGACTGTAATTGGTAGCCTTTTTTAAGAATGTACTGAGAGACGACTTTACGGTCACGGGCTCGCTAGGAGAGTTTCTGTAACTGCTTCTCTTATTTTTTGATGATAAAGATGTGGTTAGGAACTCTGATAAACGAGATCGTGGGGGAGGTCGATAATCTAAAATAAGGTCAGTTCATTTTCATTATATTATTAATGAATTAGCTTATATGCATACCTTCCATCAAAGGTGCAGGTAGCCCCTTTGCTTTATTAGATTTTATCCATGATGAGAGCTGGGTGCGTGTTTCCATGCATGTTTCGTATTTGCTTTGATATGAAGCTATACGTTCCTGTGTAGTCATATCAGGTGAGAGAAAAAATGATTCATCTTGCAAATTTATTGTTCTAGTGGAGGTTGACCATGTATTTCTTGCTGCTCGTTGTCTTGAATGCTTATAGTATGACCTTTTTAAAGAAGTAGCCATTTCACTTTTTCGTGAAAATGTATTTGCTTTTGGCTTGGTTGTATCAGACGAAACCATATTAAAGAGAAAGAATATATGTATAGAAAATCCAAAAGAAAAAGCTAAGTCTTGAAAGAACGACTCATTCAGCAGTAAAAGAGGTCCAATTATTTTTATTTGGTTGTTGCTTTTTTTTATAGTCTCCTGTAGTGAATTATCCCTTCAAATCCCTTACCGAAATACTACTCTTTCACTGCTTCCCCTAAATAGAAAGCAACGATACCTGCATTGAGAAAAAAAAAGGTCACTTCGAAATATAGAATACCTCCTTTCGATATAACTATTCAGTTGATTTTAAGGGATGATGAGTCTAATTTCATTATTGAAACCTAAAATCAATTGTAAGTTTTTTCACTATCACTGTAATGATTTACGATGGTCCCTTTCCCCTAAGTAAATATTAACATATTTATGTAATAAGCGAATTAATACGAATTATGAAAAGAAAAAAATTTAAATTTGATTCCATGAATAAAACCCGATCGTGTAATTGACAATAAGATGATGTTATGTCCTACAGAATCTAGATTGGTGGTTTCATCTCTATCATAAAAATAAAAGGGATAGTATAGCAGATAACCTGTGATATAAAACTACATTATTTTTGGCCGTGCACTTTCCTAAAGAATATAAAAAGCAAGTTGACTCGATAGTTATTACATGGTAATATATAGATAACGAATAACTTTGATTTTCATAGCATTCACGTTTGAATTAGCAGTGAATAAAAGACTATTAACATAAGTGAGCAGTACTTTAATTTCATAGTCTTCCAGACAAAATATTCTTTGTTTGATGGCTCTCCCTTTCATCATAAGTATATGATTGTTCTCCCGAAGGCTGTGAGAAAATATGGGGAGTACTTTATAAAGGAGAAAAGTGTACCAGTCTAGCTAGGTCTACATTTTTATTTTGCTGAATTTGATCTATTAATAAAATTAAAAGGAGTGGGATAAAGTATTGTCACTGACTTTTTCGTGGTCCTCACCCCACTCAATAAAATAATAATTACAAAAAGATGCCAAATACACAACTCCTATATATCAGGGGGATGGTGTTTCCCCAATGTTTCCTTAATCTATATGTTAATTTATTCTTTACTTAGCCATACTGTGGCTTGGTGTAATTTCAAGTTCTCATATTCTATTTTGTGTTATTAACTAATTATTCTCGACTGTTTATTTTTCTGGATATATCTATATTAGAATATAATCGAACATAGTGAAAGCATCAAAGAAGAAGGCTTCCAAAACTCCTTTCTGCTACTAATTTTGGGAAATCCCAGAAATCTATTTTAATATAGTGATTTCAGCAAATAGAACCTATCAATTGAAACAGCCTGTCCATCATAGTTGGAGTATTTGAAAGTTAAGCGTATCAATATAAATAACAGATATTAAATATAGTAAGAATAAGGAATAATCATGGTAAAAACGTGACAAAGATAAACTCTTTACAAAAAGAAGTGAACGAAAAAGGCGGTTAATAAAGGGATACTTCAAGTCAATATGTCAAAGATAGTAAGGTAGCATAATTGGATATTCCCGCCTTTGTTGACAATCACGTTTGTTTTCTATTTTGATTATCGCGTCGATATATTATTTTTTGAAGTTTAGTTGGAATATGTATTTCAAGACTCAACAGCATTTATCTTGGATAATATATAA